>JASCZW010013296.1:0-26075 GCA_034211315.2 Aedes japonicus
CTGGGGTGGAGCTTTCTTCTTTAATTTCAGAACGGTTCATTTGACGAGAGTGAATCGAAGTAGTCCCGTGCAAGCAACAAACTGACGTGTTGGTTTCTCTTTCTGCGGTTTCTCGCTCTGCGAATTTCAATATTATTTTCGCTATCGGTTTGAAACTACACGCTTAATTTGAATTGTTGATAGTACCATCGCCATCGATACTCCATTTGTAAAATATGATAAAATGTTTTAAAAATAGCTACTTCAATATACTTCCAATTCCACGTCATTGAAACCACTATCATAATACTCACTACCTAAATATATTTACCAAAACCGATGCTTCTAGATCTCTAATGAATATACAGGGTGTTTGGTAACTTGGTGCAAATATTGGTACGATAGGGATGATATTGATGAAAAAACATTGTTTGACGCATATGGTCAAATCTCAAAGTTTGGAGTTATTAAGACTTTTAATGTTTTGATACATATTTGTTACAGACACTTGTAATTTAAAAGTGTATGCTGCTGAAAATTTACTACAGCTTCTTTTAAACGCCGAGTAATTATCATTTAATGTCTTTTAGAGTGAAAAGCAATAAACATCTCTTTTTAAAGTTTTTTCGTGTTTTGCATAAATACGTTATAAACAGTAATCGTTGATTCAACAAAACATGGCATTAAAAGTCCTCTACAGCTCCCCATTGACATTAACTTTCAATCGCTTATTTTTTGCAATATTGTAAATTTACAATTCAACCCCAACTTGGTAATGTCGAAGAAGAAACTCAATTGTTTCAAAAGACTAGCTCCCATAGCTTCCGGAAAACAGCCGTGTTTTCTCAAAGAAGGATGTAGATATTCATCTCCTGCTACGCAGCGCCAGCAGAAGTAATGGTCGCAGATTCTCAACTGATAAACTTTAGTGCAGAAGTATGAACAAAATTAGATTGTTAAGTGTTAATTTTACAGCAATATTATTTGTACACAGGAAACTTCACGGCGGACACTGATGCCCGCCTTAGGAGAGATAATTTTACAAACGGTCAGGAACTATCCCAAAACCAATACTAGAAGAATTGCAGCTCAGCTTCCGATATCTCACTAAAGTGTATGGAACGAATTGCACAAGGAAAATAATGCATCCATTTCATCGGCTACAAGTTCTAGAACTTCTGGCAAGAAATAAGCCGGTGCGCCTTGAGTTCAGCAGGATCATGGAAGGAAAAATAATGTGGACCATTTGTTCTTGAAGAATATCCGTATGGACGGACAGGCTGCACCTTCACCCGTGCAGGGATCTATGCCAATACTCACAACGACCACACGTTGACAGACTGATTTGGGCCGAGTATAAGTTGGGCAACAGCTTGTCGGCCCCCACATTATCGAAGGTAACTTAAAGGTAACAGATACTCTCACAATTCCTGGAAAACGATATTCCAGTCTTGCTGGCGGATGTCCCACTTGCTGTAAGACGGCGGTTGGTGTTTCAGCAGGACGAAACTTCACCTCATTCTACAAACGACGTTTGACGTTTCCTGAACTTCGCCGGCCTCTCTGAAGCGCACAGACTTGACTTCCGATGGACTTCTTTCTATATGGGTGCATGAAAGAAGAAGTGTATTCGGTGGCAATTGAAACACGCGTACCGCTGATTCAGCGGTTTTGTCTTGCGGCTAAAAAAGGTCAAAATAAATTAAACATTTGACCATTGACCATTGACCTTGAAGAAGCAACGCGTAAAAGAATTGTTATGGTTCTAATTTATTCAATCAGTCGTACTGTAGGAACCGTGAATAACGAATGCTCGTTACATGAGAGATGTGAGCTAACTGGGGTAAGGCATACCCGGTTCGTCGTTAAAGATAGCAACTTGGTGAATTCGGAGAACGAACGCTGTGGACCTCAGAAGGTCCCGTTTGGTCATAACTTTCATCGAGAGAACTTTAATACCACAGAAAACATGATCAATTTTTTGAAAATCTTTTTAGTTGATGTTGTTTGAGAAGGAAATACTTTCTTATCACCATGAGGCTCTAGGGTAGAGGCACGCTCTTTTTGCTAGCGCACGGCTTGAGCTGTGAAAAATATCGCCAGTAGTTTGAAATTGGTTGAATTCGTAATTTTATTATCTGCTAATTGGACGTACAACTTGTTGCATTCAAAAAAAAATTGCAAAAACAAACTAACAAGATAGAAAGTTGATGTCAATGAAAGAGCTGTAGAGGACTTTTAATGCCATGTTTTTGTTGAATGTTTTTTGAAGAAAAAACACGTTGCATGTTGGCCTCATAAAAGTTTAAAACTTGTCTACCCCTAAACAGACACAAAAAATTATAATTACTTACAGGTTTAACTGGTTTAACTAAGGCGTGTAAATGTTCTCTCAGCTTTTAGATGAAGGGAAAGATGAATCTTACTTAGCAGCATAACTTTGGGATTACTGTCAATTTAACTAACATGTACCAACACATTAAAAGTTCAATTACTCCGTAAACGTTGATATTTAACCATATGCGTCCAACAATGTTTTTCATCAAATATCATCGCCTTTCATCCCTGAAAATATTTGCACTAAGGAACCGAACACTCTGTAGTTACAGACTTTATTTATGTATTTATTCTTTTATTTTGTGTATGGGTTCTATCTCGCATATTAAGGTAATGCCATGAGCGAGCAATGGCGCTTTAACCATAAGCCAACCACCTCCATAATGATAGGACTATAGTATATGTTTGGGTCCCAACTGTTTGACGAAAAATAAAACATCACTTAACTTTCATAGACTAGATGCTCCATTTTTCAATATATTTTTTTCTGTACACCAAACAGGGCATTGTGTTTAACTATTCTCTCCGACTAATCATTTTCCCTTTTCCAGCTGATAACTTCTGATAACTTCGTGCGGGTTCCTCGCGTCTTCTAAATATAGATACCACTCCTCCCAACGGTTGCATGGCCCATGATCAGATATTGCGGTGGCGGTTGCCTTTCAGGGATTGCAGCCACATTGTTCGGGAAGGCGGTCGAACAGCTCAATTCCTGCGTTGAAGCTGCCGTTGGAATCTCCAACTGACAGACGAATCGACAGGCAAAATTTCGAAAGAATTCACGGCAAGGACTGAAAGTGTTGCAGTGTTGTAAGATCCCCATCTGGGACGAATGCACTAATGGACACAAACGAGCATTGGAGGCACTCGATAGAACTATGCAAGATCTGCGCAGTAACTTGAAACCTTTGGAGGCGCAAAGATTTTGTTGCCAGGTGATTTTCGGCAAACACTGTCCAAGTATGGCTTAAAGTAACTTAAAAATAAAATTATCATGAATATTATCAAAATTATCATGAATTCGGAATTATTTGAATCCTGAAATCGATTAACGCGGAACAAAGTTTGCCGGGTCAGCTAGTTTTATATATAGGGGTACATCTTCGCCACATTTCAGAAGGCAATGTTGTTGTGTGTGCTACTACATCAACATTGGTACCATTTACGGGTACATAAATTAGATCGGTAGTCCTTTACGGCCATGAAACATGGACATTGGTGGTGGAGGACCAACGCGTGCCTTTGGTGTCTTTAACGGAAGGTTTCGTACGATCTACGGTGAAGTGCAGATGGAAAACGGAGCGTGGATTAAGCGAATAAACCATGAATTGCACCTGTTGCTAGAGAAGCTCGCATAGTAGACATCGCTAAAATCGATCGACTTCGATGGGCTGGGCATGTCGTCAGAGATGTCGCGCGACAGCGCTGTTAAAATGGTTCTCGAAAACGATCAACGGACACAAGAAGAAGAGGCGTGCAACAAGCAAGGTGGACCGATCAAGTAGAAAACGACCTGCGGACTCTCTGCAGGCAGCGTGGCTGGCGAGGTACAGCCATGGACCGATTACAATGGAGAAAATTTCTGTGTACAGCAGAGGCCACACCGGCCTTGGTCTGATTGCTGCTGCTGCTACCGCATCAGCTGGGGCCTGTAGAGCACAATCCAACTCTGCTCGCAGGGTTACAAGGTGATATTTTCGGCGCCTTCCCTAACAAAGTGGTCAAGGAAATCTTCAAGCAAATGAAAGTGCAATACTTCCGCACTCGACATCGAAGCTTACAAACCGTTCAAGGTGGTTTTGCGTGGCCTTCCTGAGAGGAAGACGAGAAGAAACTGGCCGCCAAAATTAAAATCCAATGGACTTAAACCGGTGCAAATCGACTTGCAATGTGTCTGCGTGATCGTCTCTTCAAAGCTATCCGCAGGACCAGCTGTGTACCAGATTCACTGTAGAAAGAACTGAACGTATATGTAGCGGACCTGCAGAAACATCCGCGTCTTGTTCCACATCATCGTGGGACCGCTACCAAACAATCCACCGCGATGTCACTCAGTGCAAGAACTACCTGATCCTAGAGGGTTTGAGCTGTTTAGTGGAATGCTTGTAACCAGCACTCGAGAGAGAAAATCAGTAATCTCCATTTAATTCCAACTGCCTTTGCTTATCGCCGACGAGATGCGCGTATCAGTCGAGTTCTCAGTACGAGACACTGAAGAAGTCTGCACGTTGTAGACGAAATACGCGTATCTGTCGAAGATAGCTGAAGGCAGTTGGAAATTAAATGGAGATTACTATTTTTTCTTCTAAATTGTAGTAACTACCTGATGTTTGGACATGGCACCAAAAATTACCGATGCCTGTGGATCTGGATGGAGAATGTAGACCGAGAGTTTGCTAGCTGTAACCTCTCAAAGATCGGTTTTCAATATTGTTTTTTGCATTGATCGATCAATAACAAAGAATTGTACATATGTTTCCTAAAGTTAACTGTTTATAATATTTTGTATTTTGTTGGTCGCAGAATTCAACTGGCAGGTTGTAATTAATTTTCCCTTATGCTATCATATCCCTTTTCCTTGGTGTCAGATGCCATATTTCCCAAAAGTATGTAAATATTAGTTCTTAAAATGTGAATTTAAATTGTGAACTCCTATATACCCTGACGGCAAACAAACATTTGTATCAACCTCTCTTTTGACGTTGTTCAAACGCTCACCACACAATGGGAAACAGATCGCCAGGTAACAGTTATATCGACACGACGAAAGTTCTATCTGAAGCTGAGAAAATTGTGCGGACGTAAGGGGTGATTCAAAAATGACGTCCATCAAATTTCAGGTTTTTAGACCCCCCCTCCCCCCCTCTGTCACACTTTGTCACAAATTTGATTACCCCCCCCCCCGTTGGATGTCACACTTCTGAAAAAAAGAATAACGTGTATTTTAGTTCAAATTGAATCATTTACATAATTACATGTGAAAAGTTCTTCTGTCCACGGATAAGGGAAGTATGTTTTGATGGAAATAACTGGCAGAGATAAATCAAGATATTCGTAAAAGATGGACAAAACTTATCATATGACATTTTTCTTCTGCAAAAACGTAGTTTTAAATATTTATTTTTAAACTGCACTCACTTAAGAAACATTTCAGTTTTGAATTTAAAATAATCTTAGTTGAAAAGTAGAAGAAAAACTTGACTGATTATGATTCAGAAATGCCTATTCAATTAATAATTTCATTGTATATTTGTATTACTCTTGATAAATATTTAAGTTGCGATAGTTTTTGAAGATTCAAAAACAATGCTTTATTAAAATATGGCGATTCGTAGCTTTTTCTCCAGACCACATCGGTATGGAGTGGCTTCATTAACATCTTTACAACCATCGAACTAACTAGATTACAATGGATAAAATTGAAGAAATGGGGAGTTTTAGTTGAGTTTATATCATTTTTAGTTTTTCCAATAATATTTACTTTAAAAATTCATAACTCATGAACCACACTCTAAAATGCACTTACACATCTATGAGATAACCCCGGGTCTAATGTGGAAACCGGTGTTTTTTCCTCACTTTTGTGCATAAGTAACAGATTTTTGAGCAAAAGTTACCCCATATCCGGGCAAAATCTGGCTTAAACACCATTGAATGATCTCAGTTCAGCTATGGTGAATAATTTAAGTTTGCGGTGCAAACTTTGTAAAACATCAATTAGAGTTGTAAAAGTGCTTGAAATTTTCTAATCAATATTCTGGAAAGATATTTTACACAACATTATTTCACGGTTCAGGAAAATTGTTCGGAACAACTCAGAAAAACACCGTTTGTATGGCGAAAAAAATCAAACCAACTTATATGCAATTGCAAATTTTGATAAATCGATATTGGATGTTGTTCTCGAGATATGGAAAGTTATATGGAAACATACATCATTTTTTTGTCAGAAGAAGCATGCGCAAAACATAGAAAAAAGTACTGAAAAATCTTGGGAAATTACTCAAAAAGTCCGAAAAATAATATGTATGTATGTATGGTAGCCACCATCCCCTCTAGCCCTTGGCTTGGATGCAGCTCCACTTAACAGCAAGATCAAATTGGGCCACCGATCTGAATTCGCACTATCGCTGTATGAAGGGCCAAAAACGGAGGGTGGACCCGTAAGCAGAGACACTTACACGAAATCCACAGGAAATTAAGAATCTCCTTCCAACGATATGATCCAACAAATCGAATAACACAATTCGCAATACTCATTAAGCTTTCTACAGGATGGCTTGTTAAGAAGGGCGCGTCACTCTCCTGAAACTGTTGAGTAGAACTCGCAGCACCACACTCGAATCGGTAGGATAAGAAATGATACTGTTTGTTCCTCCTAGACTCAGGCAGTCAATCAAACCATACGTCCAGTTTCAGCTTGAATGATACCCTGGTGCTCCCTCCCAACCCAGTATTTATTATATTTATATAAATATAGATGTAATGTAATAATAATATGTTATATATGATTATATAGTAGAGCAAAAATTATATAAGGATATTTAGTTAAATTATGTAATAGTTGGAGTTCACGAGCCTATGATAACCATGTTAAACTAAATTAATTAACCTGCTGAAATAATAATATTAAGGCAGTAATAATAATATGCAGCTTCGTACCACTTTGTATCACTGATGGGTGACTGTATCTCTGGAATGTGAAGGTCATCTTGTTATTCATTGAGGTATAAATATCAATAAAGCATTCAATTGTATATAAAACCATAATATTATATTATTACGTATTTAATCATGACATATAGATATATAACCTTCTGGAATGAAGAGCATTTATTAATTTTGATTATTATTTGATATAATGTAATAAAATAATTATACCGGCTGGATCACCAAACTGAAGCAATTAAAATTTTATTAATTATTTTATTACTTCTTCCATAATATTATATTTATGATATGCAATTAATAATGATGAACAGCTGTGTTCCTCTGAACCGCTCAAATAGTAGTTGATGATCGTGTACTGAAATGTTAAGGTCATATTACGCCATTTAATGGAAAATATAATGAAGGAATTAAAGGTTGAGTGGTCGAGAGAGTCGTCAACATTTCTATTAATGAAAATATGCTAGAGCTTGTAAAAAACATGCATCATATAATAACACATACTAGTATCTACACATCTATATACATCCATTGCTACTTTCGAGAAGGCCACTCCGACGGTGCTAGATACAGCTGAAAATTGATCCCCATTCTTACTGCTGCTTCTACCAGAAGATGATCATCCTATAACCGCAAGACCTCCTCTCCTAAACTGTATGGTACCTGATAGAAATTTACCTTTCTGGCGTAATACATGTAATGAAATATACAGAATTAGGCTATGAATAAACAATGTCCTATAAGATAAAATGTATAGTGAGGGTATATTGTAATATGAATTGAAAATTACATGTGTGCCGACTGCTGTTTTGTTGCAATTGTAGACAAACTTGCGCATCCATTATGAACCAGAAAATTTAGGCAATGTATGACCGCCATGAAAAAAAAAAGAATTTTAAATTTTAAATTATTTTGTAATACCTGACGACCTGGAAGACCTGAAAGATATGAGAATGGAAAATTATGATATGATGTACCGGTCGCACCCCTCACTTCGCTATTGTCGGATTGACAACATTGCCCAGGCTACGCCAACCAGCGTCTCCATGTTTCAGCTGGCAGTCTTTTGTGATCATATGACTCGTGGAGGCGTGAGGTAGGAACCTGTGAGGACCAGAGGTCGGTCGCACCTCCTGCCAAGTTGTCAACTCACCATTTGAAGCCCCTCAAAGTCCGAAAAAGTAATATGATCAGAAAGTGAAAAAGAAATGAAATCATGAATATTGCAACAGAAATAATTGTTTTTGATTGCAAAATTTGATTTTAGAACAATACAATTTGAAAGCGGTGAGTTTTTTGTTTTTGAAATATATCGAGGATTTTCGTGATTTACATTGAACAGTCTAGGAAATTCCACTGATATTTCATACTGAGAGCTCAAGAAATGATCGCACCTTGACATGGGTTTTAAAAAATCAATATTTCAATTTTGTGGGCAATTTTGGTATAGACGAAGTTATTTTTCGATTTTCCTGAGCCCTAGAAACTTTTGTGTAAAATATTTGCCATTGCATAATTTTTCAGCTTGCTGAGATAATTTAAAGCACTTTCCACCACAAGAATGTTTTCCTAAGACGATCAGTTATCGAATTTCATAATTTTACCCTATTTTGAAATTTCCATACAGAACTGAAATCATAATTTCTTGTTGATAATAAATTGATTGATTTTTTTTTCGCAAAGGATGGTGTTTTATTCAAAGTTCCCGACCGTTTCTCTCAACGTTGAAATTGTGTAAAAAATCATATCTTTTATTGCCAAGAAAATTTCAAGCACTTTTCGATTCCTTAATTATAAACTTTTTTAAAGTAGCTGGTTCTTCCTGTCCGCAATCTCCCTCATCCTTAAGCACTGTCCCATATTCTATAAAATCAAGATTTCAAGATTTATGATATTTTTGTTACTTTCAAAACAGAATATGGTAACTGAAAAGATTGTTCGCGTACGTATTTATTTTTATCAATGCTGTTGTTGCTATAAAAAATGTACATGTTACTCCAAATTCATAGCCTCACCTCTCTGCACAGCTGACGCTCCATGCTGACCAAGATCAACCAACGTCTTCAGCAACTAACGACTATTCCAGAAAGTATAAGCACACCTTATTTTAACGGTCATTTTGAATATAATGAAATATTTCAACATGTTTTGGCTGCGTCCTTTTGTTTGCACATTTCTGAATGATAAAGCATAAAAAAGTGCTCAGTTTTGTGTTACCTATCAAAATGCGCGGTCTTACTCAGGAACACCGAAAAAGGTTTGGCAGGCAATATGCAAGCGTGGTAAAACATCTAGTCCGTACATCACAACGGAGACGATGAACGCTCAGACATACGTTAAGGAATGTCTCCAGAAGCAATTATTGTCGATGATCAGGCAGCACGAAAGTCAAGTAGTGTTTTGGCCTGATTTGGCATCATGTCATTACGCACAGAACACTTTAGAATGGTACAAAAGTCACAATGTATGTTTCGTGCCGAAAGACATGAATCCGCCGAACTGCACGGAGTCACGGCAAATCGAGACTTTTTGGGCTTTAACCGAAGCAAAGCTTCGAAAATTCATAAAACCAGCGGACGACATCCAAAATTTTTAAAAAGATTGGCCAAAAGTGGTCAAAATGGTGGGAAGTACCACTGTGCAGAAGCTAATGGGTCATTTTCAGCGACAGAGACCAGGTCGTTCAGTACCATCCCAAAGCCAACTGGGTCGATTTGAAATCAACCGCCTTGAGCACTAACGCTACCACATAACTTTGACAGTTGTTTCGATTTTCTGTCTACACAATACCTCTAGCGAATAACAGCGACCACAAAGTAACACTACGAACACGTTAAAATTTAGATCAGATAGCTTAAATTCTATTATTCAAATATTGAAAAATATACAGTTACATTAGACGAAAAACATACGCAACAGAAGGTCTGCTGGCTTAAAAACCTTTAGTATATCTTTCGGTTTCCGAAGCTTCCGTTTTCAAGGTGCTGATTTTCGATTTTAAAAGTTCTTCACAATAGGATTCGTTTTTATATCTCGCCAGTATTCACACGCCACGGTTGGCTTGTTAATTGCACAGCGGGTATGCACGACAAAATACAACACAATAGGATTTTCAACAAAATCAAACTTCGACGAAGTTTCAGAATGAAGCTTACAGCTCGTGCGGTTTGTGCTCATTGACGATAAGAACATATATGACAGCAGTAAATAAAATTTATGCACTCACACAACTAAGTAAAATGTGTATTTTCATTTACCTTACACTCAAACTTTTCGACGCCTTTGTTTTCGTATTAACGCTGACACATTTAGATTACCAAATGCAAAATTGTTGGATGTCACATTTTATAACCCCCTCCCCCCCTGTCACATATTGTCACAAATTTGATACCCCCCTCCCCCCTAAAGAGTGGACGTCATTTTTGAATCACCCTAAACAGCAATTTAGCCAAATTTACGAGATTGTTCTGAAAAATCTTTGAAAAGCACACCAAGCATCTCACAAACAACACAATCTCCGCCACTGTCGTTTTGCAAAAAACAATTCTCCAATTCAGCTTGTGTCCGCAGAAACATGATCTCTTAAATGCAATTGCCCACTACAATGAAAAAAATGCAGCTCAGTTTCTCCCATGGAAAGTAACTAAAGAGCAACACCTCCTCATATGATCTGGAAGATTTGGCAAGGAAACCCCTCGCCATCTGGCCGGCGACGCATTTGAAGTCGGACAACGTAATAAAATCACTGTCGGTTGATATTCTTTATTCAGCACATCACACACATAAGCCGCATAATTAACAAATTCTTCCTACATCCTTCACAGCTAGACAGGCGCACCTGAAGTGCTGGTATGGTATGCTTTCACAGCCAGTTGGTCGATTGTGGGGAACCTCATTGTCCATGACCTTGGCCAATATGGCAAGTCCTTGGACGAGGATTCCTGTCTATTTTTGGCTGTTGCGCTGTAAAACCCCATCTTCAGCACGTCCTCCTCACACTAAGGGAACGTCCATAAATTAATTCTGGTTTGTATTAGTAAACGTGTGGGAGAAAATATCCCAAGTAACAATTTCGGTTCTATTCTAGCCTCCTGGCTTTGTTGATGAAACTGCATTCAAAACTGTTTTGTCCACCAATACCTCCTCTATGCATCTTTAAAGCCGAAATGTGCACAAAGTGGCCCACTCTATAGCCGGTTGTGAAAACAAATTAATAAAACCTTTCTAAGACCATAAAGATTTTGAAAATGTTCTAGTTCTGCTTTGTTCGATTCTCTGCTCTTCTGATTCATTCAACAGTAAATAATGACTAAGAAAAAAGTTCTTGTGTTGCGGGAGATTGTGTTTGATAGCAAAATATACAAAAAAAAAATGAGTTTTTTTATAGCGTATCATGCTCCAAATCATATGCGCATTCAATTTTATGGTGAATATTGGGCCGATAAGAGCTTAAAATTAATGCGCCTCAGAAATTGATGCGAGTTTACAGAAAGCAGAAACAAAAGTTGAAAGAAATATATTCGATAAATTAATCATGAAGCTCCTGAAAATTGATGGAATTCAATGAATTTATCTAAACGAATACCGAAGTTGATTTCAGATCTATAGTTCAATTGTATTACATTTAAATTTAGATGTAATTTATTTTTCCACATTTCAATTATTTCATATATTTCAATATGGCGATTGTAAGAAATCACAGTTTTGCCGATAAACCAATTTATCTTGACAATGCCTACTATAAAACTATCTGGTCATTTGGTAGCTTTCCTCAATGCCAATTAGCCGTTTATTGCATTCACTGGAGGCAAAATGATTTTAAAATGCTTTTTCAACTGACCATAATAAGATAATATGTATGAGTCCTAAAACGGCATTTCTAAACAGCATTTTATAAGTTTATAAAGTCAAAATAAAACCTTTGGAGTAAACGGAATTTTAGAAGTCATAGTTTTGAAATCGTCGTAAGAAGCTGTTTAGGTTCTTATAAACCTGATTAAAATTTGAAACCTGTTGGCATCTCTTGCTGCATTAATAAAACCGAATTGATTTCTAGTAGCTTTTATAAAACTTTAATAAAACTTAATAAAGCTGGATGGATCGTAACGTAGAACATCCCTGGCTCACTCTTTCAAATTCACGTGATTTGGTGGAAAAGATACCCTCGGGAAATAGTCATTTCACTGAGTTTCAAAAAGAGAAGAGTTGGTCCAGATTCACGAGTAATCTTACTAAATAGATTTCCTATCCCTAAAGAGTTCTCTATTAAGTGTTTCCGGTTTAGATAGAGGTTGATCCCGAATAACACAGATTCATCCTTCAAAATTCACGGAGATTTGGCGAGAAAGATTCGCGTGGGAGGTAATCATCCCACTAAATTAAACTGGATTTAGATGAGCAGAGAGCTACTTTTGATCACCCTTTCCCAATTGATAAGCATCAATCTTTAATCAATATAACTATTAAAAGAAGATTCTGGTTGCTAGGGAAATCTGAATAATTGACCATTACTAGCAGGTAAAATCACAAAGAATTCTTCAGGGTGACCCTGGCGTATTTCACATCCATACCTTACCATACCTAGTTCGAATCTCACCCCCGGACAAGTTACGAAAATACCCAAAAGGTATTTGAGTAACTACGACGAAGATGAGAACAAACGGCTATTAAACGGCTATTAAATCAGCTTCACATGACACGGTAGTTATTATTTCTTCAACTGTTTATCTCTTAAGCAGGTGCAAACATCCGATTTACACTTCAGCAGAACTGGAGTGATCAATTTTAATCTAGCGCGTATATTTTCCATCTCGGGCGAATCTGCCAACCGAGAGGACGCGCTAACCGACGACTTTGTCTTTCATTGATCTTCCGTGCACGCATTACACAGTGTTTCGTTCAGTCTATCTGCAGAGCATGGCTAGACGCAGGCACTGTCGTGACCTCTATCTGTACTATGAGAATACCCTCATTAGATTTCCCATAATCGCGTTCGCTGTATGTACATTAGAAGAGCACGAGGAAACCTCTCATTGTTTGATTCACCCGTGTTTGATGGCTGCAGTGCCTAGTAAATGTTCTCTTCTTTGCTCTGTACTTATAAATGGAGAATGACAGCTTTACAACAGAAGAAGAAAAGTAGTTCTGGTCGATTTATTTCAATGAAAGAAGATTTATGGTTCACAATCGTGTAAATTCGTACATTAGCGCATATGGAAACGAGTGCATTGGTTTATTATTTTTAAACGTGTACTAATGTATAAACCAATGCAAACAGACGTATTTTTCATGTTTATCAATGCTCCTATTTTTGCGCGATTTTTAATTTAAAATTAAAGAAGACTATGCATTACATATATTATATTTTTACTATGCATACGTTTTACGTCGCATGTTATTTTGATTATTTTTTTCAGTGTGCGAAAACAAAAATGTAAGTTTTGTCAATACCTACTTTTTATAGATGAGACTGACTTGGGTTACTGGCTGTTAATGGCCCAAACACAATGATAACGAAAACGAAACGGCAAAGCCCGATCTGAGTATGCCTGCTTGTCGGAAAGAAAACAGGCTAGATCCAAGCCGATTCTAATTGGACATATCGAAGTCATTTCAGCAACTGTCAAAATTGTTTCCGTTATCATTGTGTTTGGACAGTTAATCGTAAGAAACTTTTTTGAATGATCAAAGTAGGCTTGAAACTATTATTTTGGAAAGAGGATCCCGAAGCAAGCATCTTTTCAACCACAACTATCGTTGCCTTCAAATCACACTCTCACTAACTAGAGATTCTCCGCCGAATAAAACAGTTCTCACCCTCATCCCGAGACAAGTAACACATATTCATTGTACCTACTAATTACCGCAAACTAAACATCGTTCCGGAAATCTGTTGGCCTCCCACCGAAGGCACTCATCCGCACACTATTTACAAAAGAGAACATAATTAATTCATTAACGTTCCCAGCCACACAAGTGTAATAGCCTCCGGTGCCATTAGGTCCCAAAATCCCAAAGCCAGGCAATTCCGAATGGCCGGTGTCTAAACCACAGAAATGCAACTAAGGTACATCAGCGACGGTTCCCAAAACAAACGCAAATATAGGTACATAGCTGTACATACATCCATCCCTTGGCAAGAAACCCCAAAACAAACACCTCTTCGATGGCCATCTTCTCCGAACGACCGACGACGACATGTTTGCCAATCCCGATGAGGGAAATTGTATTAAATTATGGTTACATTGTTTCAACACGCGAACTGGAGCGCCCCAAGAAGGCCCAGGTGGGAGAACCACCCCCAAAACCGAACCCGTTCGAAGACGTCCCCCGGTGAGAGCAGACAAAATCGACATCATTAGCTTCTTGCCGTTGCTCCGTTGAGTTCCGACGGCAAGAGTAAGTTTCCGAAACAAAAGAACATCATTCGAAACGGTTAATTATGAGTCCTTGTGGAATGAATCGTGAAATTCGCCCCCTCCTCCGATTCTTACCGTGGAAGGATTTTCGAGATAAGCTTTCCACCCTTTGCGATTGGACCGGGGGGGCTGGAAAGGGTTATTTCTCTTCCACTGTAACAAGATGTTCGATTGCCGCTCAAAAGGAGCAACTTTTACTTCCACACCTTCCCTGTTGGAAGCGAATGGCGACGGGAGTTGTGACACAATGAATCAACTGGGGATGAGCTTGGATAGCTTTGAGACTTTCGGTATTTAGGAAAGATTCCGCAACCGGACGTGGATTGTGCGGGAGGAAGACTTATGTTTTCGTCGCTTGTAAATTCTTCTTCTTGGAGCACATTGTTGGAAATTACTTTCGGAAGAGAGTGTTTCACGCCCGGTGGGACGGACCCGGAACTGGTTGGCGAGGGCGAGGGGAATAAATTAAGTTCACTGGCGCCCGGTTGCCTCGTTTGAGTATCTCAAGAAACCAAGCCAAATCGGTAAGGTACGACGACGGGGCTTCTTTCGAGTTTGGCCATAAATTGTCACGGTAGAATGGTCGATTTCTTCGTGCGTTTGGAACAACCAGAAGAGGTGCTGACAAATTCATTACAATGGATTGTATTAGAGTTGTTGCAAACACGATAAGCAGTTCCCTATGTATAGTCGGTGAAAATTTTTTTCTGAATTTTTTTCCTGATTTATCCTTGCAGGGAGAGATGTAGACTCATTTGCGACGGAAGCCCTAGCTCTGCGATGGCTAATCCTTTAATATTCAAATTAATTATTACGGCATTAGCGGTGGTCGGATCCACGACCGACCGTATCATCACGGCTGGAAATCCGTCGACTTGGGAACTCCCGGTGAGCGGCGAACGCGTCAAACAGGATACGTGAACACCTCCATCGATAGCAACAACTGCAGCAGTGCTAAAAACTAATTAAAAATTTTAACGAAAGAGTTATTAAAATCACAACAGATGGTAACACCACGGTCATTAGCGGTCTCCAAACACGGCAGAAGGAGTGATTCTGTATATAGGGTGTAGGAGGATCATTTCGCTCATTGATTGTCATGGCGATGCGGGAGAACGCTTTGTGGTGTGAGAGGTACTTAATCCCTGTGGCTAATCATATTCACAGGTGGGGGACGAATGCATCGGTTTACCCTGTTCGGTGGGTTTCAATTTTTGACGCATCCGTGATTTATTAGCATATGGGAATTGATTTATGCGTTTTTTCGATTTGTTTAAAGAGAGCTTGAATAAGGTGAATTTATTTTTGATGGTTCAAAATAATAGTTGCGTGAAAATTAAGGAAAAATTAATTGGAATGCAAATTTAGTGGATGTTGTCTTTAAACCAAGTGAGACCGAATTCTCACGCTCGTTCAGATCTACTCGAAACAGAGTAACTTTCACTCAGTTTCGTATTTTCATGCTAAATGTCAAACACTGAGTCCCAGATAGCGGAGCCTACACAGAGAGGAATTTAATTGGCCTTTTTACCATTATTGGGTGTCCCGCTGACTATTACTTATGGTCAAACTACCTATGGCCATAGTTGATTTTACTTTTAGTACGTTGTAAAAAATACCATAGCCTTGTTGAAAATCAAGGGTTTGGCAAAAATTGTCATAGTACTTTCTACAATGCAACATCTCCTAAGAATAGTTCCTTGGACTATGATCATGGAATTTTTAACTTGGTGGTTTTGACTACTTGATAGTAATTTATCGTGGAAAAATAAAATTGAGTTGTGTGAAATCTCTTGTAGAAGAGAGTCTTTATGTTAGATCTTGTCGATGCCTTCTACAAAAAATACGCCGAAGACTGGTGATTTAATGTGAAGACTAAATTCTACAATCATTTTCACACAATAGACACGAATAGCTTTCGCGTAATGCATAATATTTATTTCAGGAAGTATACATCACTGTATTGTAGTGTGATTTATTTCAAAAAATCTGCGGTAAAACCCTTCAGTGGGCTCTTCAATCCTAAAGCACCCATGGCTAACCGGACATTTGGAAAATCACTATGCACTTTAGCGAATCCAATGTACCAGCGATCATTAAAATACTGCGCATCTACGGCATGGCCGATGATAATATCGGTTACATTAAAATCATATGTTAATGTGTAAATTACCTTCATAGCTCTCCGCTGCCTCAGTTGTAGCAATTTGACGTGACTTCTTCGACTTCTTCCTACCGCTTTGTCAGAAATTTGTGGAATTCGCTTACTCCGCACCCGCCGGATCATGAAAATATAGGAATTTACCATGCATAATATCCTAATGGATAAACCATCAACTTTGAGACTGCTCTAGTTGTACTTCAACGGTCATGTAGCCTCGATTGAAAAGTGAGCAAAAGTTCTAAGGCAAACGAAGGTCGTTTTGGAACTTCACCCTTCAGTGGTTCGATAATCATAATTCCACAGGTATCTTTCAACAAGTATCGCGATATCACGGTGCACAATTGATTTACCGGGGTAATGTGATCTCACATCAGACAGAATGCCGTTCAACCTCATCTCCGCTTTTGTGGCGCAAAAACTAGGCAGCACCAAGCCCGGACAATTCCAGAACAGCAGCTCACTGACGACGAAAAGTGTTTGAAAAATTTGATCTAGCCAGGAGTTACCAAAACAGAATTTTCTTTTCAAGATTGTTGACTATTGTGACATCATTTGGAAAACCGACGAAGCTTACCGTAAGACGTTTCTATTTGTGAAGACTTTCAAGAGGGCAGAATTCTGTGAAAAAAAAAATAACCAGCAACACCCTTAATCAACATCCAATTGAACATACCGTACTGTATTTTCCTATAAATTATTCAAACATTGCTCCAGCTTTTGAAGAACCTCCTCGCGCCTTATCGTCAATTACCTTAAAATCTTTTAATTTCCTCAAGCTCATCGTCATCATCATCATGTTAAAACCTGGAACTTAAGCATAAACAGATCGATCGTTAACTACTTTCACATATGGTAGGAGCATTCCCTCCACCGGAGAAACTAACTCACACTGGCAGTCCTTGATTGTGTCCTTGTCCTGCTTCCCGGCACCACTATGCCACTTGAGATGAATATCCCTTTAACTTGAGTTTCGAACTTGTATTAATGAAGCGAGACGTTAATAAATAGCTTAAAAGCAGTCGCAAACGTTTTGCTGCATGGAAAAACATGTAGGTCTTCACCGGATGATGCGTTCGTTATGTTGGTAAACTTTCAATTAAAGTAAATAATACTTGTTTAAATAACTTCACCTGAACATCAATAAAACATATACCTACCAGCAAAATCAAATCGCACCTTCCGCTTTCACAAGTGCTGGGAGGAGCCACAAGGTTTTATCAGCACCGGTTCCAAATTGTGACACTTTGAAAGAAAACCTCTTTGAGCTGGAGTTTCAAACTTGTACAAAATCAACGGATACGTCTTCTTCAATCTGCCTTAAACTTTGGAAACCTTTCCAAATGGACAACTTTGAAGATTGCAATACGGGTCCAAAATAACAGTACTGCCTGTCGAACAGAAGATTGTCCTCTTCATACAGACGATTCATTCCCAGATGCTGTTGGCGTGTTAGTATCACAGACTACTGTCAACGGAGCAATAGGAATAACAACAGCAAGTGCTGGTCCTTCCGCTACCACCACCACGGATGCTGCTGGCCGGGCAGTTTGATGAACTACTTCTGCTATGAACTGCTTCTTGGAACATTTGCTTGTATAAAATTTGCTTGTAATGCTTGGTCCGTCAAAAATGCATAATAAAATGTTTGACGAAATCCTCCATGAAATCCAACGCGGAAAAAGACTTGCACTTGATTTGTACACTGTTCAATGGATTACACAACAAATCTGCAGCAATGTCCACGAAAACTGGGCTATTGATGATTACACCTTCAAACTGGACAATTAATAAAATTATTAGTGTTGGCTTGCAATTTAAGTCTGCGAACGAGTGCGACAACTGAGACTTAGTAGAGGAACCAGATTCTTGGTTTTGGTTGTCTCGTTCACAGAAGCTAATAAAATCTTAAGGATTATTAGTTGTACATATTGCGATGCTTCAATAGAATTAATAGTCATTCGGTATACTCACAGTTAATCACGGCTTTATTTTAATTGTTCCAAACGTTAAAAATCAGCGCCCACCGTAAGGGTAACCTTCTAGATGGAGCATAAATGCCACGCCGTGGCTGAGGTAAGACGACTCGCTGATCTAAAATTATCACGTCATAAGCGGGTTCGTTGTAAATCAAATAGACAATCATATCATTTTGGGGTTACTATAAATACTACCATTATACACATGATTGCATCTGTTTTAAGGGATAACCCAATAAAAATGGATCAGTTAGGCTTATAATGGCAGTATAGTGACATCATCAGCGACAGCAAAGCGCGGGCAGAATAAGAGGGTTTGACCCAACCGTCGCATACAAAGTCAGTTAAGTCTAATATTCGTTTCAATCCAAGAAGTCTATACGTTCTCCGGTGTTGTTCATTTCAAATGGCATCGCCATTCTCGCGGCGGTCATCATAAGACGTAAAGTCAGCAGAAAGGCTCGATAAAAAGTTATCAATGTGTGGATTTTTCACACGACACCGAAAGAAAACCGTATCCGGGAACGTTGGCAACATGGTCGATGTGTGGTACATATTTTATTCCTTATAGGAAACATGCGGAAAAGCCCGTGGCTGATCTAAATTCGTCCAACAACGTCCCATTCTCAGCACAAAGACCGAAGACGCTTATATTGGATTAAAAAACATAGCGCCGTGAACGATCACCACTGATTCACCAATTGTATCATCAGCATGTTTATAAATCACCTGCATCAATCTTACCATTAAAAAATAGAAGGGACAGCCCAATGGTGTTGTACGCAAAGTTGACGTAGGACTACGAAGTAATGAGCAATCTAGATCTAGTTTCCTTCCAAATCTAGTTCCTATACAGTAAACGTTCGCTCTACAACCTTTACTATTTGATATAGCCTGTCTTGGTATCTACATTCATACATCTTGCTTTCACAGGAAATAATATGTATGAAATATGATATCAAGATACTCTATATCACGTAATATACCTTGTAGTGCGAATGAGTTATTGATCATTTGGGAAACTTTTACCCAAGAGGCTGTTTCGTTCACCTCCAATTGCATACGGTTTCTACTAGGCACTTATCATTTTATGCCGAGTCTCGGCTTTCCGAAACCGAGATCCGCACAGCTGACCTCTCGGTTTCGATCTCGGCTTTATTATGTTAACCGATAATCTCGGTTTAGGTCAAACTGAAAACTCATATAGTTAGCTGGAAATCTGACATAAGCAAACTGATGTATCGGATAAAATTCAAAACAGACGTAAATGAGGTTTACCGAAATTCTGGTTGAATTGTGTGTAAATACCTACTCGAAATTTTGGATTATATATTCATCGAAACATTGAATATTTCATGCCTATAGGAAATACCCTGCAAAGATGATGTTTTGCGGCAAATCTGCTGGCTGGCTGGAACAAGAAGGCGTGGAGTACAGTAAGCTAGATGGGCGCATCAGGTAAGCCAAGACTTGGAGAGCGTGGGCGCAACCGAGGATGGAGAAAAGCAGCCATGAACCCGGTGAATCGGCGTAGAATTGTTGAAGAGGTTTTATCAGTATAATTGATGTAGTGCCAATAATTGTATGTTTTTTCACCGCTCCACAACAACATACGATTTACAAAAAAATATGCAAGAAAATTCTATTGTTAACTCTTTAGATAACATTTGGTGGCCCTAAAGAGGACGGTTTGGTTTTAATAATGATATGGCCCTGGTTGTACTTTCTACGATGCTTGAGAAGGCCACAATCTATAACGCGTAGAAGATAACTATAACTAATCACATACTTGCAGCCATATGCTGCGACATTTCACTTTATCAAAATTATTTGATTCCTATCGAATGATTACAATTTTAAACAGCACAATAGAGATATTCAACCAAACAAACTCTTTAATAAGCAAGCTGATTTGGTCGTACTGAAAAGGACGAATTTAGTTGCCATTGTTCGCGATTAAACTTGGGGATTCTTCTTGGTATTCTTGGTGACGTGGGATGATTCTTGTCCCGTTGTTGTCACGGGCGGCTTTTCCCATCTAATCGTAGGCTTAAGCAGCCTTCTTTCTCGCAGCGCATTTACGGGAGGTTGACGGGAGTATCGGCCCAAACAGCCAACTGCACCAACCTCTCTGGATAACGACTACTCACCAGTGCTCGCTCGCCTACTGCGTTGCTACAGCAGTGTGATTCTGCACAGCACTACGACTGCCGTAAGACTGAATCAAATTTTCGGCAAAGAGCTGGTAATGGCGTCGGATGCTATTTCACGAAAGAAGGCGCTACCAACGAAGTCAATGTGATACAAATTGCATCAATGGGGAGGAACTTCAGTTATTGCACCACCATAATTAGTTTCGGACCTAGTGCACGCTAGACGGATAATTATCTTATCAGTAATGCATGCCCAATCACGGTCATACTGTCAGCAACCAATCTGCTAGGCACAACTATGAACTACAAACGAAATCAACCACATAGTCGATCTCTGATGTGTCGCAGTTTGGCTCGAATTATCTCCTCTATAATTTCGCTCATTACTTGTTCAACGTTCTCTGTGACATATGCTCCGGGACGCGGCGCTCACGTCGAATGATATATTCAGCCGTGACGTGGTAACTGATTTACAAACTGCACAAGAGAAAATTTCAACCAAACTCTTTAGTTAGTAAACTGATTTGGTCGTCCTGATAAGGACGGATTTAGTTAACGAGGGAGAAATATTTTGCGATTCCTCTTGGGCTTTCTTTCTTCGTTCAGCTCCTCTTCGGTGTGGCTGGCCAGCTGCAAGTGACGTGGGATGATTCTGGTCTTCTTGTTTTCACGGCGGCGTTTTCTACAACATGCTCGCCAAACACGTCTGTTGCATACGGATGCACAGCGAGAACTGATTGTTGGTCTTCCTTCGGTCGTTTCCACATGTTCCATAATTGCTGGCAGTATGAACCAATCAGAGCGTAGCGCAAATATGATGTCATTTTCGACCAATAGCTTTGTGCATTCAGAAGTTTTTGTGAGACAGGGAAAAGTTATTTTGAAGAAGAAGAAGACATTTGTTACTCGTTTCCTATGACCTTGCTAGGGAAAACACATTTTTCAACCTGTTGATATGCAAATTTGTATGGGAGCAGAAGAAGGTCATTTTCAAATGAAAAATTGAATTTATACTAATTTAACTTCATTCAAATTTCAATGCGAAAAATTTGTGAGTCTTCTTGATCAAATGGTGTATGAATGAAGTCATTCTGTTTAGTCAAACGAGAGTTATAAGCGTTCAAAAACCTTTCACTTTTGCGTAACGCTCTCATTTTTCAAAATTTTGAAACCGCACCCGGTATAGAAAAGAGAAACGTAGTCCTACGTTAAAAATATCGATTTAAATATGATATTTCTTTTCCAAAGTGGGTACGTATGTAAGTTAAATTGTAAAATTGATCATAAATGCATCTATATTTTTTGTTAAAAATAGTGTTAACATATTCAAAGTGTTTTCTGAAAATGGGTCTAATAAAAATCACAATAGGTGACTGTGCTAGCAATTATTCATTGACAGATTCTAATTCGAGAAAAATCTTCAGTGTTGCAATCTTACGTTTTATTTGTAATTATTTTTCAAAACAGATATTCATGCTAGGATTCATTTTTTTTGTCAATCGAATCATCAAGCTATCTATCAATCTTTCGAAAAAAAAATGACATGGAACGGTATGTCACGATTTAACTCAAGAACAGGTTTACAGATTTTCAATTTTTTTAAATCTGTTCTTCTTTGGCTGCACCGGGTTAAAAAAACGAACGAACTTACGGTACGAGGTTTGCCGGGTCAGCTAGTTACAAATAAAAGTGCAATTTTATATTTCACATCTAATTAACAAATTCCACTTAAAATAAAATATATATCAAATTTATTTCATTCTGCGTTTTGCCTTTGCAGTACGTGTTGAATTTTTAAGGTTTTTTCAAAATCAGATCAAAAATGGTACCCGTTTTTGAGCTCGAAATACTCTTCATTAAAGCAGTGGCATCGGGCATTAGCAAATCTGACTGCAAAATGTTTTTTTTGCTTCTTGCACCGCCATGATGCCACAAACTTCACATTCAAGTTGCAATTTCAGCGTGCCCAATCATCATCATTTGGAGTTTGTATGGTAGTTCCTTGAAGACTAGCTCGTCGCTCAATCGCTTTAAAGTTCCAACCTAATCCATTGCTTTGACCTTTATGCATGCCGTTGCAAAAAGTGTCATTCAGTTGGAACACCAAAGTGTTCTCGATGGTACAGTAAATTCAAGATGTTAAACCTGTTTTTGTACTGTGAACCCGCATCGTCAGAGAACTAATAAATTTTTGTCAGCTTAGTCAGCTGAGATTTAAGGAATTCTATGAATTTCTTCTGGAAAGCGTAAAAGGTTGCTGTGTTGTGATCCAAGGTATCCGAAATGATAACACAGTTCAATGGAACAATCTTTCTTTGCTGCGAGAAATAGGCAGCAAATGGGTGAACGGTTGCTTGAGAATTGTTGTATTGGACCCCTTCTACACTATCCCGAAAATCAAATGAAAAGTTTGCGTTAGCGTTAGTGTGTGCGTTAATAAAATACTCTTTGTAGATTTGATACTAATGTCAATCACTTTATTTTTGAAAATCTTAATCAGACTTCTTTAGATCTACTGCTGGGAGCGAACATTTTTTCAAGTTTGCAAATGTTTTAAAAGCATGATTGTTACTATCCTTAGTCACATCTATCTTTACAGTAGTTGGAAAGAGGAGGAGGAAATGTTCATGTAATACCCGAAAACACAAATGAAAAGTTTTCCAAAAAGTCGGCCACAACCACTAACTCTTCCGTCGGTCAAGTTGTCCCGAGGAACTGGTAGAACTCTCCTGTTTCGCTGCGTAATATAGTCATGCTTCCTAACAAATGCGGCTTCTCCACCTGGAGGGCGCAGAGTGTTTCGCTAAGGTTCGCCAGCACTAATCGCTTCTGCCGCGAGGATACGAGATGTTCCTTGCCGAACACTTTTACAATCCTTTCTACCAGCCAGTTCTTTACTGACGTCTGCCTCACGCAGGGTTACCATTAGATTTTGAAAATATCTGGCATGTCACAAATAAAAATCTGGCAAAATCTGGCAATACACGGATATGTAAAAATTTGAACCAGCAATTGAAAAGGGTCAAAGAGGTTTTACAAATGTTGATACGCCCATTACAAATGTTGTCCCAAAATGAGTCATTTTTTGACTCGTATAAAGGGTGATACGGTCAAAATTTGGTCAAGGGAAAACGCGTGTAAATCGGTGAAATCGTTTATTTAAAAAATCAAATTAAATTTCTTTTTCAAGTTCAATTAGTATAAAATTCAGGAAAAATATTCAGTTAGGCTTCCGCTTTTCCAAATCCGAATTGCCGGGCCTTACGCTTGACCCCTGCCATCAGATTTTGTACAGCCACCTTGTCCACCTTCTTCGCCGCAGAAAGCCAGTTTGCTCTTGAACTGCTGCTCGTCCTTAGCAGTTTTTTGGTCTTCTTTAGGTTCCGCTTGACAATAGCCCAGTATTTCTCAATTGGGCGGAGCTCTGGCGTGTTGGGAGGGTTCTTGTCCTTGGGAACCACCTGCACGTTGTTGGCGGCGTACCACTCCATGGCCTTTTTACCGTAATGGCAAGATGCCAAATCCGGCCAAAACAGTACGGAACAACCGTGTTTCTTCAGGAAAGGCAGCAGACGTTTATTCAAACACTCTTTCACGTAAATTTCTTGGTTGACAGTCCCGGAAGCTACGAAAATGCTGCTTTCAAGCCACAGGTACAGATGGCTTGCCAAACCAGATATTTCTTTGCGAACTTTGACAGTTTCGGTGCTTGAAAATATCTGCTACCTTTCCCTTCCATTTGCCGTATAAAACTCCTGTCCCGGAAGCTGCTTGTAGTCGGCTTTGACGTAGGTTTCGTCGTCCATTACCACGCAGTCAAACTTCGTCAGCATCGTCGTGTACAGCCTCCGGGATCGCGCTTTGGCCGTCGTATTTTGTTTATCATCGCGATTTGGAGTCACTACCTTCTTGTAAGTCGATAGTCCGGCTCGTTTTTTGCCTGATGCACGGTTGTAGACGATACACCCAGCTTATTTGCGGCATCCTCGGAGAGATAGGTTAGGGTTTCGCTTGAAACTACCGGCAACTCTCTTTGTCGTCTCAGCGGCTTCCGGTTTTCGATTTCCCCCGATCCAGACTTCCTGGCTGTCGACAAACGTTCCCCAAACACTTTAATTACATTTGTAACGGTTGATTTGGCAACTTTTAGCGATTTTGCCAACTTTGCGTGCGAGTAGCTCGGATTTTCGCGATGCGCGAGCTAAATTTTGATACGCTGCTCTTCTTGCTTGGACGGCATTTTGACAACTGAAGAGTGAATTCCAAAATCAAAATAGGAGCAACATTCTACACACACACACCTTCAAAATGAGGGGTGTTCAGGTTTTTTAAATGCAAAATTGAAAGAAATACGTCAAGTTGATATTGACCAAATTTTGACCGTATCGCCCTTTACTCGCATTCTTTAGTAACAGTCAAGCGTGGAATTACACTATTTGACCAATGCCAAATATTTGACGGACTACCCATTCGTACAACATTGCTACGAATCGTTTTCAGTGGACGAGGACTGCAGTCACGCAGATCACTTAACGCTTTAGTGGAGTAGGATTGAATGACGCTTTTTTTAATCTGTTCTAATTTCAAAAAGTCTGGCATTATGCAGGGTTTCTCTTTTAGTCTTTTTGCCGATAAAAAGTCTGGCAGTGCCAGATAAATCTGGCATAATGGCATCCCTGGCTCACGGTAAAACGCTTTTACTTTCTGCACTATGTCTTATGAAATACGATGGCTTTTCTTGGGGTTAGAGGAACAGATAATTCCTTTTTCTTTAATGCACTTTTTCATGGTTCGCACTAACCTCTCAGAGCACCGAAATTCTTCTAGTAGGCCCCCAAAATAAGTAGGCCATGTTTAATGGCCATGGCTTTTTTTTTAGTTTAAGCGGTGCTTTTTTGTTAGATTCACCTTGATGAAATATAACAGATTATATAAGAGTGGTAGAATAAACAAATTTTTAAAACATGAAATGTTTAAAAATCAATATCTCCATGACGGAGCAAATTGTTTTGTCTCGATAAGTGTTTCTTATGTAAAAAAGTCTGCTAAACACATTGGAGCCATAAAAATTGAAAAAAAAGTGGGGGCATTTTGAGAAGAACGCAATTTAATATTTCAACCACAAAACTAACAATGTTGGCAATACTGTAAAAAATATAAAAAATATTTATTTGGTAGCAAATTTCATTTCCTTTAAGAAAAATATTCAACATTGATTGTAGCTCTTTTATTCATTGAGATATTCAATAAACAATATATTGATTGGTCTACAACTTTGGATTTTTGAATAATAGCCTAGAACAAGTATATCAGCCAATTTTGGTTCGAATCGAAGAGGGTCGATGCATTTCTCCGGTCACTTGATATGGAATGATCCATA
>JASCZW010013297.1:0-26076 GCA_034211315.2 Aedes japonicus
TAAATATTTTCGACTTCTTACGAAAATGTTTCTCGAAAATCAGAAACTCCAAAATTCGTCAGGTGTTTTAGGTTATCATGCTTTGAAAGAGGCACATTTTCGGGTATTCCGGAGCTTCTGACAAGAAGATACGGCTCGTTTTGTTGATAAGAGGAAATACATTGCTCAAGATATAGAGAAGTGGCGGCTTCATCGGGTGATTAAGGTGACAGAGAATGTACTGCGTGGTTTTATTGCTTTCGCAGTTGGATTGGAACATGAAAAACAACACGATCTCCAAAAACCGTTCCAAATTCCTTTTGACAACCAACGATAGCCATCTGGTGGCAGATGGAAGCAGAACTTTCAAAGGTTCACTTCAAAGTTACTTTGTATCATCTGAAATTACTCTGAAATTCTCTAAAAAAAATTTCAGGTTTCTGTAAAAAATCTGAGTGTGAATGATAGTAGATATCTCGCATCAACTGTCCCAGGTACAATGTCAGCTTTTTGCACAAAGAGCCAACGAGTGCCAATTATCAAATGAGGACAGTTACATTCCAGCAGCTTTTTGGTGGATCGATCAGAAGCCATCTTTATCAATTGGATGTTAGCCCACAAGCCATTTTTGCTTATTGATGTCATCGATCAGGAACTGTTTAACAATTGCCCAAAAATGGATAGTTTTTTTGCATTGCAAATTAATACAGAGATAACAATTACGTTCGATGTAATTATGCATTCGATATAATTCTTAATTAGGAGAGCAGTATTTTTTTTAGATCCCTGCAGGATATTCTGCAGAAATTTGTAGTGCGATCTCATGAGGAACTTTGAAACAGAAACTTTTTAAGCGGAGTACTAGAGGAGATAATCAAATTAATTTCTGGGAACTGTATGTATGCATCCTTGCAGAAATTCTATGCAAAATTAAAAAAAAAAAAACTCTACTAAAATCCCTTGCGGAGTGTTTAAGGCTAGGAGTTAAATATATGTGATAATGGAATGCGTGCAAAAAAATTGTCTTAGGTTTCTTTACCTAATCAGTATTTTTTCCAAGAATTGTTTCAGGAATTACCTTAAGGTGAATCGCTGCTCTATGTATTTTTTTCCTATCTTTTATCTCTCTCTCTCTCTCTCTCTCTCTCGCAAACATACCTGGCTATTTCAAATTGATAAATCTTGATTGTTAGTGAATGAACATCGAATCAAACTCCATCAGATTGCTCACAGCAAGTAAACATACAAACTGATGTGATTAAATTTTTCAATATCCAGTACAGATTCTGAGTAATATCAATATGGTAATGGTAATGGCTGCCGTCGAGAATGCTTCAGCATAAGCCCTCAAAATGTTTGTGTAGTTCTTTCAGGTGTCCGGGATTCCTTAAGGATCACAGAACTTTACAACTTCAGGGATTCCTACACAAGATTATAACGAGAGAGTGTGGAAAAACTTCCGATGAAATACCAAACGATACCCTTGAAAGAGTTTTTGCAGGAATGCCTACAAACTCCTGAAGAATACCTATAGAAACGCCAGAAGGAATGCCTCAAGAAATGTCTGAGTACTTTTTATTTGGAAGATTTGGTAAAAAGATGGATTCCATTATACACTGATTTTTTAAAATTTCAGGTTTTTGAATTGACAAACGATTGTCAAAAATCTTGATAATCTTGGTTTATCCCGAAAATTTGTATTCATTACAAACAAATATCTGGATGCAAATAAAATAAAAAGTCACTCTAGGTAAATCTGTGCATGTGTCAACCCTGCTCGGGTCAAATCGACAAATAAAATTACTCAAAATCAACTCTACCCAAAACTGATGGTATTATAATACCATATTATGTCCATATATGGAGATGTCATTCCCCTAGAGATTCATAGTAGATCCAACCATCATCTGTTGGTTATCTGTGTAAAGGGTGTCCACGATGAAATTGCCACACTATGAAATTGCTCTAACTTTTTAACCGTTGGGTAGAATTTAATGAAAATTTGGGTGGATTTAGTTCATAGTGCATTATTTACATCCTGCAAGTTTTAAAGTCCTGTGATCCAAACTCGCGGAAATGGAGTCGAAAGAACAGCTCGTGCGTGATAAAATCTTGCGCATTCATCACGATAACAAGGATCTCTCGCATCGTTCCATGGCTAAAACGTTGGGAATCGCGAATTCCACGGTGTTGCGAGTGATTAAGCGGTTCGAGGAACGGTTGACCACCGATCGGAAGCCCAGAAGTGAAGGAAAAAGTATTCCGTACAACACCAAAAATCACAACCGCGTAGTTGGGGCCTTCAACCGAAATCCGAACGCCTCCATTCGGGATGTGGCTAAGAAGCTGCACCTAAGCCGAAGTTTTGTCCAGAAGGCCAAAACTAAGGCTGGGCCTCGAACGTTCAAGGTACAAAAGGCCCCTAATCGCGACGAGAAGCAGAACAAGTCCGCCAAATCCCGTGCCAGGAAGTTGTACCTCAACATGCTGACGAAAGTTGAATGCTGCATCATGGACGACGAAACATATGTGAAGGCCGACTTCAAACAGATCCCCGGCAATCTGTTTTTCACGGCCAAGGATAAGTTCGGCGTTCCGGAGCATGTCCGCACTCAGAAGATGTCCAAATTTGCGAAGAAATTCCTGGTTTGGCAAGCCATCTGCACGTGCGGGAAGCGGAGTGCACCTTTCGTGACCCAGGACACGATGAACGGACAGGTGTACATAAAAGAGTGCCTCCAGCGGCTGCTTCCTCTCCTGAAGGCCCACAACGTTCCAACAATCTTCTGGCCGGATTTGGCCTCATGCCACTACTCCAAGGACGTGCTGAAGTGGTATGCGGACAATAAGGTCAATTTCGTGCCGAAAATGTTCAACCCTCCCAACACTCCGGAGCTCCGCCCCATCGAGAAGTACTGGGCGATTATGAAGCAGCACCACAGTGAAGACAGTCGAGGAACTGAAGAAAGTATGGATTTACATGCAAAAAACGGTTGATTCACAGGTTGTGCAGTATCTTATGGCCGGGGTTAAGGCCATGGTGCGGGCATTTGCGTATGGACAGTAAATAAAATACGAGTAAAATGATAAAATGAAGTTTAATAGTTATTTCTCAATACCTGAAAATTTGATGGCAATCGGATGAAAACTCGAATTTTGCGAATCAATTTTGTGTGAGGCAATTTTATGGTGGACACCCTTTAATTAACACTGATCTGGCGATAATGGGAAACCAACTTCGGGAGAACCAACTTCGACAAGTCGAAGATAAGCAAAGTAGTTGGAATTAAATGGAGTATACTAATTTTTATTCTAATTTCTAGTTGCATTATTTGGTTTATCAGTTCAATTTAGCCAAATTTTGATCATTCGAAGATTTAGAGATATTGTCTTCAGCTCTACCAGTGTAATCATGTTGTCTAAAAAGTTAAGAAAATTGGAAATTACACGGAAATTAAAAACAGTAGATTGAATAAAAATGTCTGAATTGCTTTGAACTTAATCGAAAATCTTGGTAGCAACATAATTTTGTTGATTATCGCTGAATTAATGAACTATTTGATACATAGGCCGAATGAAAGCGCAAGGCTAACATAACATCCATTTATCCTAGATTTAAGCCTTCCTGAGGTAATAGCACAGAAAACAAACTGGAATATATTTTTCAAAAAAAACTTGTATAAGGATTCAAATTCAAACTCGATAAAACACTATTGCCATCTCTCGGGCTGTTGCCACTTGCGATTTGATCACGGCAGCCATGTTTATTTCTAGCAACTGTATAGCTTCACGCACGGTCAACGAATCTTACTCATATTTCAGTGAAGCTGACTGATAATTTTATAAAAAAAACTAGCTGAACCCGGTGCGAGCCTTGCAACGCATGCGACTAAATGAATGAAAAATTAATAGAACAGGCGCGTTTATGGTTTTTGTTCTGAATGAATCTGGTTAAAATATTTTTGTTTGCTTGTGTGTGTGTGTTATTTATGCAAAAAAAAGGGTTTGTGTTGTTAATTTAACCCTTGGACCGGTTTTGCTTTGTGCGTAAAAGCATTTCAAAGACAAACGAAGCCGTATCCTGTCAGTTTGTACGTAATTTTTTCTTGCATAACCTAAGATTAACTTCTTGTGCATTATGTAGCACTGAGAGTAACTCAACCAATTATTGATTAAAAAGGGGTTCAAACTTCTTTCAGAATATGCTTCTTACCCGAGAAATACACATATTATTTTTTTAGTTGCATGGATAATTCTCATGTTTGGTTCAAATGTCTGTTTCATTGGTTTGAGAGCCTTTCTCCCTCTCCAGATGGAAGGCGTCTCGAACCACCTAAGAAAAAAATCCTGACCGAAAACCCGGGAAAAAAAAACTGGGGTGGTCTCAAACCATCATAAGAACATTCCCCGACTCCAAAAATCCGTGCATAAAAATAGTCTTACCTGTTGGGATAATTATCATGTTTGGCTCAAATTCGTGTTTCCTTTGTATGAGAGCCCTTCTTCCAAAGAGGACGGGGGTCTCAGACCACCGTAGAAACATTTCTTGCCTACAAAAACCCCCACATGCCATATTTGGTTCCATTTGCTTGATTAGTTCTTGAGTTATGCAGAAAATAGTTTTTCATTTGCATGTAAGACCCCCTTTCTAAAGACAGGAGGGGTGTCGAACTATCATAAGATCCTTTCCCGGACCCAAAAACCCCTGCTTACAAATTTGCGAAGCAGTAGGGATAGTTTTCATCTTTGGTTTAAATTTGTGTTTCGTATGTATGGAGCCCCCCTTTCCAGAGTGAGGAGAGGTCTCAAATTACCATAAAAACATTTCTTGCCTTCAAAAACTTGCCCATATCAAATTTGGTTTAATTTGCATGGGGCCCCCCTTCCTAGAGGCGGTCTTGAACTATCATAAGATGATCTCTCGGACCTAAATACTCCTACATACAAATAAGCATAGCAGTAGGTATAATTCTCATGTTTGACTTAAATTCGTGTTTCATTTTTATTGGGGTACCTTTTTTCCAGAGGGAGGAGGGGCTTCAAACCACCATAAAACATTTCTTGCCATCAAAAAGTCACCCATACCAATTTTGGTTCCATTTGCTTGATTAATTCTTGAGCTATGCAGGAATGTGTTTGTCATTTGCAAAGGATCCCCCCTTTCTGGCGGCGGGAGGGGTCTTGAACTATCATAAGATGCTTTTCCGGACCCAAAAACCACTGAATACAAATTTGCGAAGCAGTAAGCATAGTTCTCATGTTTGGTTGAAATTTGTGTGTTATTTGTTTGAGAACCCACCTTTCTAGAGGGAGGGAGGCTTTGAACTACCATATAAACATTTCATGCCTTAAAAAAGTCGTCCATGCAAATTTGGTTCCATTTGCTTTATTAGTTCTCGAGTTGTGCAGAAATTTGTGTTCCATTTGTTTGAGAGACCACCCTCCCTCCCTTCTCATATGGCGGAAGAGTCTCAAATCACCATAGAAACATTTCCGTTCTTCAAAAACTTCCACATGAGAAATTTGGTTCCATTTCACTGATTAGTTCTCGAGTTATGCAAGGATTTGTTTTTCACTTGCATGGGATCCCCCCCTTTGAGAAAGGGGAGGGGTCTCAAATCAATATAGAACCATTTTTTGTCTTCAAAAACCACCACATACTAAATTTGGTTTCATTTGCTTGATTAGTTCTCGAGTCATGCACAATATTGTATTTCATTTGTATTGGAGCCCACCCCCCTTTAGGATGGGGAGGGGTCTCAAACCAACATAAGAACATTTTTTATCTTCAAAAACCGCCACATGCTAAATTTCGTTCCGTTTGCTTGATTAGTTCCCGAATTATGCAGAATATTGTGTTCTCAAGGGGAGGGTTCTCAAGTTATTATTGAAACCTTTTTTGCCTTCAAAAACTCACACATGCTAAATTTGGTTTCGTTTGCTTGATTAGTTCTCGAGTTATGTAGCAATTAGTGTTTCATTTGTATGGGAGCCCCCCTTTATAGTAGAGGGAGGGGTCTCAAACCAGCATAAGAACCTTTCCCGGCCCGAAAAATCCCTGCGTACAAAATTTCACGCCGATTGGTTCAGTAGTTTTTGAGTCTATTAGGTTCAGACAGACAGGCAGAAATCCATTTTTATATATATAGATGTTCCTCATTTGTTTGGTAAAAAACAAAATCCCTTTTCGGAGAAAAATAGCGGACTATCGTAAAAATTGACCTTACTTTTTTCTGGCTTGATAGGAACGGTCTTCTTGACAAAATGAGATATAATTCGCTCATCCACTTGTTTGAGATTTTGAGTAAACAGCACCAGAAATGAGTAAGATTCGTTAACCAGACTTTTTTAACGATGCAGACATTTAGCAGACATTTAATTTATGTTGCAGTTTTTTACAGACATTTCAAATACTTTTTTTAAATTTCAAATAATAGGTTTTCTATGAAATTCGGATTTGAGGATCTGAACAGTATAGTAGATACGGTAAAAAGCTTTGATGAAATATTTTAAAATATCGTAGGTATCATTTAAAGTTGAAGTCCTTGAAGAAACAAAAGCGGTGGGCCACTTGGAGACACAATGGGCCCGGAGATAAGTATCGTATAAGCCCTTTCCGAGAGTAGCATGGAGTTCCTACTTATGGTAGTGTTCAATCCCACGCGTGTTCAAACCCATGCGAAAAATTACTGCCAAAGCGTTGGTAATATTGGTCGTTTGCTATTAAAAAACAACGAAAATCAAGGTTCACAACAAAACAAATCTTATTTGAGAAACTTAAAGACTTCTTCGAAAAAAAAAATCTCCTATGGTCAGGTAGAAGTATTGGGAGCAGGCAGGTCATGCAAGAAAAACCTTCAAAAATACATTACCGAAGTTCAAGATCATACTTACCACAATTTCAAGACAGAACTTCCTCAAGAATCAGGAGAGGGGTTATCAGAGCTTCAGGAAGAAGTGTAAGGGAGAGGACTTCTCTGAATTTTGGAATTATTCAGAGGTTGAGGAATGCTTCCCAAGAATTCAAGCATTTCACAATAGTAGAGGATTTCAAAATAGTTCCGGAACAAACTTCCCCAAAGTTCTTGAGAAAGCTTTCCAAAAGTTCAGAAGAGGACTTCTCAGAAGTGCAGGAAGAAACTTTAAGAACAAATTTAAGGGAATTTTGCTGAAAATGTTGGAATAAAATTTTCCTCGCAGTTCTGAATGGGACCAATCAGAAGTTTGGAAAGAATAAACTCAGGAAAAATTTTCCCGAACTTCAGGAAGAAACCTACCAGAGAGGGCACTATCTGTTGGATCAAGAAGGAATTTTTCACAAAAATCATTAGAGAACTCCTCAGAAGTTCACAAGAGGACTTCTCAGAAGGTGCGAAGAGACCAAAAGTTTAGTTGGAACTGTTCAGAAAAGCTAGAGAACTTCCCTAAAGTTCCGAATCAAACATTCCAGCATTTCAGAATTGGAACTTCTCGAAGTTCACGAAGTTATAGTAAATTCTTTTGATAAAATCAAGAAGAAACTTTCCAGAATTATAGGAAGATCTTTCTAGTTGTTCAAGCAGAAATTTCTCAGAAATTCAGGAACAAACTTCCCCGAATTTCAGGACAATACGCCCCTGAAGTTGAGAAGAGATTATTTGGGCAGTTCAGAAAAGAACTTCTAAGATGATCAGGAAGAAACTTCTAACAACTTGAGAAGATTTTCCAAGAAATTCTGGAGAGTACTTTCTCAAAGTTTTGCAGAAGCTTTCCTCCTAGTTTAGGATAGGACTTATCAGAAGTTAAGAAAGTAATGTTCAGGAAAATTACCAAATGTTTTCGAAAGGTAAGGTTGGGTTCTTTAATGTGAATTTCGAAGAAAATAAGGAATGACTGCCAAAAAGTTCATGAGGAATTTTGCCTGAAGTTCATGAGGAAACTTCCCAGAATAAAGCAAAGAGCCTTGCAGAAGATCAGAAGAGAGTTTCCCTGAAATTTAAGAGATAATCACTGACTAACCGAAGAAGCAATCTATACAAAAATCATTCATGTGACCATAATGATATTGATGATCATGAGTGATTTTTACACCATAATCAAATATGGTCACACCATCAATGGTTATTGTTGAATCAAAAAAAAAAAAAAGTCTGTGAATTTTATCCAATGAAAATTGTGATTTCAAAATACAAAACTGAAAAGAGCGTTACAATGAAAAAAAAACTATTGAAAATTGTGTCATCTATGCGAATGCTTCAAGCTTAAGTGTCACTTTTAAAACATGAAACAACAGTGTAAGGTTGCATACAATCCAAGAAATAGATGCAGACATGTTTACACAATCACACAAATGGCAATAATGACATAACTCGCTCTCTTATAACGTCTTTTCGTTTAAAGAAAATTTACTAAAATTACAGACTTTAATAAACATTCCCAGACATTTCAAATTTTTGTCACAGATATTTGAAAAAAAATATCTGTCATCCCTGGTTGATGTTGTTGTCAATCAATTTCGCGGTTATTCTGAAAACATAACGATCACGAGGTTTTTTATTCTGCAGTTGAAGTGAGGCTTCTGAGACTTTGTTTAAAAATTAAATCATCGTGAATGAAAACCGAGGACGCAGCGTTGCTTTGTGCTGTTATTGTGTCGGCCGTTGAACGGTGGAAAATCCATGAACAGAGAATCGATGTTTCTCAAAATATCTTCGCAACTGGCGCTTGAGTTATTTTAAGCTTTGCTGTAGCTTTTAAATATATTTGAATGCCGGTTCCAACTGAGAGTAGCAATTGAGAGATGAATCTTGCCTAACACTAAGGAATCCGACGTAAATTGAGGATGCACCCTTGGGTCTCAAATTGAGATGTGTTGGTGGGAGTGTTTATCAACTGGTATGCATTTGCTACAAAACTGAATAAAACATTCCCAAAATAACAAACATTTTCACCTTCTAATCGCATACATATCCAATATTTCCTTCAACAATACACTTTGCAGGCCAAGTAAAAGCAGTAGATCTAAAATAATTTTTCAGGACAATAATTTATTACACGGGAAATAATGTGTTCTTCTAAACGAGAAAAACAGGTCATGATTTCATGCATTTGTTGTTTTTTCGTGTTATGAATATACACCATGTACAATATTCATGATATCATGAACTATTTTTCCGCCGCAATGAAATCATAAATAAATCGGGTCAAAACCATGAGCTGAATTCCTGATACTGAAAACTTCATTCATGACTCTAGCAAATCTACTTTATCGACTCATAATTAAAACAAAAAAAAATAAATCCAAGGATTCTAACCTAGTGTTGATGGGGAGTGCTGTGTTAGTACTTGGTGGATGTACTGACTACGCTTAAGCTATTCTTGAAAAGACTCTTGACTAATGAAGCTGATTTTACAATTTATGATTAGAGGCAAAACAAAACTTCCTAAGTTCATGACTCGCATCTGTCATTTCAAACATGAAACCATGAATAAAAATCACGTATTCATAAAATAAGAAGAGAGTTAGTATCATGATTTATTGTTCATGAAAACAGAAACGGATTTGTTTCCGTGTAGGCGTGTATCCAGAAGTCTGCATCATTGGGAGAACTGTTAAAGGATTATCAATAGAACTCGCACTTGCGGTCCATGTCTTTTCCGATAAACATTTTTTTGCAGATGAAAATTTTGACATTTGGTCCACCAAGATGTATGTCGGTCGGTGACGTCTATAGACAGCGATTCCAGCGCCGCCACGGTATTGCCAGTTACAATGATTATGAAATGGCAGTAAAATTTCTTACATACTTATTGAATTTGACTTGGATGTCTGTTCTCTGTGGCAGTGCAATCGTAGTGTGCTTTGCTGGAAAGAATGCATGTGTTGTTGTTTTTTTTTCTGCTGTTTTTCACCCCTCGTGTTTTTAAGCTACGTAAATTTACAATCTCGTATCTTTATCAGAAGTGTTGTGCGATTCTGAAGTTAGGATCTTCCAATAAGCCAGATGAATCCATTAAACAACCGGACAGCATATAAGAGTTTTTCTGGAGGCCTCTGACTATCTGATTGGTCGTACTGCATTTATCATAACCAATATGACAGGTATTTGATTTGATAACATCAAAGTAAAACAGTTTACAATTTGAATTCCGGTAACTGTGGCTAGTAAATTTAAAAAAATCCATATGCCACACATATATTCGTGCGCCCAAATTTGAACTATTGTTCCACCTTCACCCAAAGCATCATCTGCTGCATCAACGCTAAACAAATTACACAATCAACCGACTTCCTGTACAGATCAACCCCCGTCGCAAGGCCACACAACACGAATCATTCACCCAACTGCCATTTATCAGCCCTAACCGAAAAAAAAGGCATAAACGTTCTGAAATCGCGGCACACATTAGCGAGAGAGTGTGAACCATTTGACTCAATGTCGTTGGCAGCCTCTCTCGGAATGGTCAAATCACCGATTTTAGCGATGGCGAATGAGCGAAAAAGTGCACCAACTTCCGCCCAATACCGGCCCGACTCGTGCCTTTAAAGGTGTTTATTTATAAAATGGAAAATTAATTGCGTAATTTAAGATTTTTATTTTTCGCCTACCCAATCGTTCGCTCGGCTCGGCGATTGTCCGCCAGGGTGCAGTAATGAATGGTTGTTGCTTAGCAATTCGACGTGAAGGGATTTGTCGCTATGGTTAGTGTTTCGGCAGATCGTAAATTCAAGAGAAACTCAGCAACCAAGATCGTCGCTGCTGATTGCGGAAGTTCTCGGGTACTTTTTCAAACAGACGTATGTCATTTTGTAAACAAAGAGGGGAAGTAAGATTCAAACGTAAATTTCTCGAAACCCTTAGCACTTTCATGCAAACTTGGGCCACCAACACAGGGAATAACATTGCTTTACATGATTGTGATGCTATTTTATGTGAGGGTACTGAGAATTTCGAGAAATTTACTTTCGAATCTTACTTCCCCTCTTTGTTTACAAAATGACATACGTCTGTTTGAAAAAGTTTCCGAGAGTTGAAGTTTATCAAGATTGTTGACAGTTCTGCAAGGAAGGAGAACATTCTCCCCCGGCTGTTGTTCGCGTTTATTCAATACCATCCGAGGGCAAATACAATTCCTCCGAAAAGGTGGCAGCTTGCGTTTCGCTTTCGATGTTTCGAACTGCTTTTTTTCGTTGCTCCTTATGTTCGGTAGGGTATAAATTGTTTTAATTGTTTGTTGGGAAAACATTTTTCACCATTTTCCGACGCTTCGCGTCTGTTTGCCGCCCCTTGCGTGCATGCGGTGATGGTCTTGATGCATTCGGTTTTAGCATGGAGCTGATGAGCACTGCACAGCACAGGAACTGAACACGACTGGTTTCTGGTAGGGGGGGGATGGTACACACAGTACACTTTTACATCTCAAACAATGCAGTTATTTGTCTGGTGTTGATGATGATCATGCTCTTTCTCTCGCAGGACAACCTAACGCAGTCGGTACAATCATTATCGCGTCCGGAATTGCAGCATGAAAGGTGCACCCAGAAGAATCAGAATGAAGAGAGGTTTGCATCTAGCTCAGGTGTTGCAAGGTACAATCTCATGTGTGTGTGTGTGTGTGTGTAATGTGCAATGCCGCAGGCGTCATGTCTGCGCCACCGCGAGGTGTGCCAAGTAGCAAATCGACCAATTTGAAACAGTCAACACAGGTAGATTCACCCTTGCTCCGTCACTGGCTTCATGCCCCATTGTGCAATTGGTATTCAGAGCCATGTTGATACGGAACTACGTATACACCCCGTGCCCAGAGGAGTCCATGCGGTAACAGAAGTTGTAGAAAAAAAGAACTACTGCGCACCAAAACAAAAGATGATGTAGGTACCGGACCGATGCAGCGCTCCGGTGGACCATGCTGCCTTGGCGTGGAAATGTTCCCTGTTTCCATTGCTGATTCAACCAAGAACATGGGCAATAGTCTTCGTTCGACGCAGTCTCTTGTTGGCAGTAACACGGTAAAGGCAGGTATCTTATTCTATTCATCGAATGCAAACTGTTGTTCCCATTCAACCGTTCTCCCCACATTTCCCATTCAAAGAACGCAGCACATAGGAACTTCCGACAGAATTATGACGGATCAAGTTAATCCTGCAACAAATGCCACTCTTTCAACCTGTTTGTCTGTGCAGTGCACATTCGGACAGGATGGAGGCAGATAGTTTCCGCATTGTGTGGATTTCAAGCCAGCAACCCATCTGAAAACGTTTGTGTTGTTGTTTATTCGAATATTCGGATTATGTGCAGTTGGATGCCTCCAACTTCGAGCTCGTTGGCAATTGAAAATGCTCTTCCTTGGACACAAACAATTCTTCGACTCAGGCGTCACATAATTCTCTGATTTAGAAATATAACGTACCTACCTACTTTGTCCCACTTGCCGATGTGAGAAACACATGTAGCACCAATAAATCTGCCTGTAATTAACACCACCAAGGTCCCCACCAGCATCCGAGCCAACGCACAGTTTCCAATAAAGTTCGGTGCGAAAATTAACTCATAAACTTGATTTATTCGACGGAGCAAACCATTTTGCGAAGGTGGTTGGTGGACCCCGGCCGGAGCCCATCGAAAAGGCTCAGTGGCTGAAGAATGTGATTTCCGTGACCAAAGTGCTGCTGGGGCTGGGGTGGGATGCATGTTGCTGGAATACCTCATTTAGGTTGATCTTTTTAGTTTGCTTTGTTCGATGGTGCGCTGGTGGATTGTTCGTAGAAAAATCTCAGTTTGCTCTGGATGCTCTTCAAATAGCCATGTAACTGATATGGCCTCGAATTCAGGCCCAGTGTATTTTTGTATTGAAAGTATCGCATATGAGATACACTTTTTCACTGCCATGTCGTAGAACGTTTAGATAAAGGCACTAACATCAGGAGTGATACTGGCGGGTTATGCCGCAATTCACTCTTAGACTTCTTACTTCCAATCAAAGGGATACGACTAAAAGTAGACTTTCATTTTCGTGGCAGCTTATTTATTTGTGCATTCGTTTGTTTTATGGAATGAATAACTAAAATACCGGGTTTGCTCATGGTATAAAAACTAAATGTAATTGCACCATTTTCCAAAAGGGTGAATGGTTTGATAATGGTAAATATCTGACTGTTCGAAATGAAGCACATAGCCACAGAAAAGTGTAACTTAAGATTGACGATGACAAGCATGTGTATTAGAGATAAGACGAGGAGGTACCGCTTAAGAAGCACGGGCAGTAGATTGAACCTTTCCAAGTAGTTTATTTCAGCATCAGTGTTTGGTTGGTCATAAAGAATATCATGCTGTTTTTTTTTATAAAGGGTAGGGAATGGCTTAATCAGGGGTGACTGTTTTAACACGTACGTACCGAGCACCTCTGAAACAGAAAAAAATAAATTTAAAATTGGTGACAATCCATCGTAAGGCATCGGATTTTGATGCGAATTTTTTAAATAGATCACAAAATTATCCTAGTTTATAGATTTGCACTGGTTATTCCGAAAATTTCCGTAGTTTCGGATTCCAAGGTGGAAGTACTGGGGTAAGTACCAGTCCAGGGATGGTGGACAAAACATTTTTAGTTGCTAAACATGGCATACAGCATATCAAACTTCATGACTAAACATAACTAGGTCATTAAAATACATTTTGAAAATTTTTGGCCATACTGGCCACGAAAAAAGCTTTTTGAGATCCGAGTTCCTCCGGAAAAGTGGTCATATTCAAATCTTTTCCAAAACCTGGCTTGCGACACTTCCAACTTCATGAATTTGCGGAAGATCACGGAAAAAATCCATGCCCAGATCCGTGAACTGCTATCATGAATTCGAGAACAAGCAAAAATACACTGTGAACTGAATCACGTCATCATGAACTGAATGGTATTTAAAGGGAAAAATCCTGAAAACGTGAACTAGTTCACGGTCCGTTTTTATTTTCGTGAAAGCTTTTCTTTCGGTGCTGGCTTGCGACATATCAAAGTTCATGATTTTGCAAACTAATGACGTTTGATGTTTAACAAGCCAGGTTTTTGAAAAGATTTTTCGGAACCCACAGGGACTCCCCAAGTGGACAGTATGGTCAGAAATTCTCATAAGCTCTTCGCATGACTTAGTTTTGCAAAATGCTTAAGTTTGATGTGTTGCAAGCCAGGTTTTGGCAACGATTTGAATATGGCCACTTTCCCGGAAGAACTAGGATTCCGAAAGGCCTCTCTAAGTGGCCAGTATGGTGTAACACCCTCAGAATGTCCTACGAAGACCAAGTTTTGGAAACTCATGAAGTTCGATGTTTCGCATGCCTGGTTTTGGTAACGATTTGAATATGGCCTCTTTCCCGGAGGAACTCGGATCCCACAGGGCCTCACTAAGTGATCAGTATGGTCAGGCACTCTCAGAATGTCCTCCGAATATCAAGTTTTGCAAAATCATGAAGTCTGGTTTCGGTACCAATTTGAGTATGGCCTCTTTCCCGGAGGAACTCGGATCTCACAAGAGCTTCTTAAGTGGCCAACATAGTCAGGAATCCTCAAAATGTCCTCCGAAGATAAAGTTTTGCAAAATCATGAAGTTTGATGTGTCGCAAAACAGGTTTTAGAAAATATTTGAATATAGCCACTTTCCCGGAGGAACTAGGATGGCACAAGGCCTCCCTAAGTGGCCAATATGGCCAAACACCCTGAGAATGTCCTTTGAGGCTCAAGTCATTGCAAATTCATGAAATTCATGTGTCGAAATCCAGGTTTTGGAAAATATTTAAATATGGGCTCTTTCCCGGAGGAACTCGGATTCCGCAGGGCCTTCCTAAGTGGCCGGTATGGCCAGACATTCTCATAACGTCTTCTCATGACCTAGTTTTGCAAAATCATGAAGTTTGATGTGTCGCAAGTCAGGATTTTGCAACGATTGAGATATGGCCACTTTTTCGGAGGAACTCGAATCCTGCAGGGCCTCTTTTAGTGGCCAGTATGGCCAGAAATCCTCAAAATGTCTTCTGATGATCTATTTTTGCTAAATCATGAAGTTTGATATGCCACAAGTCATGTTTCGCATCTAAAAATATTTGGTCTATTTATCCCAGTACTCCCACCTTGGAATTATAAACTAAGGAAATTTTCGGAATAACCAGTGCAGATCTATAAACTAGGATAATTTTTTTTCCGCTCCAAATTCCGATGGCTAACGATGGAGTATCATCAATTTTAAATTTTAAATTTTCTGTCTCAGAGGGATTGGCGATGTACGATGTATAACACTCCTACATTTTCCTAATTATTTCTCTTTTAATGAAACAAACATAAGCTCTATCGATCGGGCTAATAGTTCGATCTTTTAATCACGATTAATGACCAATTTATTACTGTTATTTCGAATATTTAAAATACAGCATCTAGAAAACCATCAGTTTCCTACCTGCTGAAGCAGTTCGCTCAAATTTTGCCTTTGTGTATTTTGCATATAATCTCGTGTACAACTAGGCTTGTTGCCAGAATGTGATGTTGAACATAAGTTTTAATTTATTTCATATTTAGATGATCTGATTTCATAATTTGTTTCAAGTTTTCTGTTTGTAATTTGAGATTAGTCTATGAATTCGGGACTGTCCAACGGTAACGAACGATAAATAATGCTTCACGGTTGAGCAGCAGCTATGGCATCACTGTTACTTTTGAGGTAGCCCATGTTTCCTCTTTTCTTTGTTGATCATGGATAGTTATAGCGCACCGGTATTGTAACGAGAAGCCTGACGTCCCTTACATTTGTATGCCTTTAAACGATGCATCCCGTTTGTCATCACAGTTGCCTTGTCTAACATTTCGGTGAGAGTAAAGAAATACACATTGCCAATCTAAAGATCAATGCACAGTGGTCCAGAATGCGAATTTCACTGGAAAAATACATTTTCGGCCTAAGTTTGAAGTTTTAGAGCAAAAATGTCTTCTACAAACATGTTTCCTATAACAAGGCGCTTCTTGTGAAGTGAAAGAAAACAAGGGTGGTCTATATTTTCAAAAAAATAGAAAACCTATTTGCTTAATTTGACGGCGCTCAACAAGCATAGATTTTTTTGGGAACAATTGTAAATTAAATAATTTAAAACAAGTCCGATTTTACAATTTTTCTGTACCTTCTGATATGATCAAATCAGAGCTTTTTTTTTTCTTACGTAGTATGGGGTGTTCCTTAAAAAATCGACTATTTTGCTGTAACCTTTTAATTTCAGGTTCATTCAGCCAAGCAATGACCTCCCATTGTTTCTAGAACAATACAAGTTGTAAAATTGTTACCCAGATAATTTTACGCAACGTTGCCAACAAACTATTTTAATAGTAATTTTAATAGATAAACCGATTCATATAATTTTATCCCAGATCACTTAGGGCGTCCCTACAATAAAAAACAGTGTTTTGCTCTAACCTTCTTATTTAAAATTTTCCAACAAAGTTGTCTACAGATAATTTTTACAACTTAAGAAGATGAAAGTTTTGATGGATAAATCTTGCGATATCTCTTATTGTTAGCGAGTAATTGATGATTTTCTAATAAAATTACGCCCTCTTCAAATGTGTTTTACTCAATTCAAAATATTAACCCAACTTCAGTTTTCAGATATGATATGCAATACAACAAATCCTTTTTTGTTACAAAAACTATAATAGCGCTTTTGTTTGACTTACGATAGAGACGACTTCCAGCGCTCTTCAGCGCACCATTTCTGCGAATAAGAAAATAGAATAATGAATAGAAACAGCAAAATACGAATTTATCGGTACGCGATCTTGCGAAGAAACTAAAACTACCGAAAAGTACCGTGTTATGTGTTTGCAAATCATTTGACCAGCGCTTGACTGTGGATCGGGAAGGGGAAGTGGAACAAATCGAAAAGTATGCTCCCGACAAATGCACAAGAAGGTGGTAGCCATTATTGAAAAAAATGCCAATCGCTCTGTGCGAAATGTGGCTCGCAAAGTCAAAATCATACGTACAACAAGTGAAACAAAGACAAGAACTGAAGGCGTACAAAATAAAAAAGGTGCCCAACCGTGATGACAACCATTTTTTTGCGAACATTTTCTTGTATCATAATGGACTACGAAACTTGTAGACTTAAAACAGCTTCCAGGTCTGGCTTTTTATACAGCAATGGAAAAGAACGCCGTTGCCGAGCATTCCCGGACAAATGAGGTGTCCAAGTTCTCAAAAAAGTATTTGATGTGGCAGATCATGTGTAGTTGCGGTAGAAAATCTAAATGTTTCGTGCAAAATCCGTCCTGGAATGTTATAAGGTACAAGAGGTCAAATACGTGCCAAAAACAGCCAATCTACCACACTGTCCAGAACTTCACCCAATAGAGAAGTTCTGGGCTCTAATTAGGCGGAAACTCTTCGAAACTAAGAAGAAAGCAAATGGCACTGATGGTTTCAAGAGAAAATGGAGAATCGTTACAGCGGGCGTATCTGAGGATACCGTGCGGAACCTGATCGTGGGTGTACCACAGAAAGAACTAGAATTTTAGAGAAATAAGGATTAACAACTTAATTAACTGTTTCTGTTGTAGATATAACTCTATTATTGTGAAATGAACAACCGGTTTTGTTGAAATATGTGTAAATTTTGATTGCTGCTATTATTTTCGTGTCCAAAATTTAACGAGGACAGGCTTAAGGATATCATAGCAGGGGAGATCATAGGAAGCTTTGTGCACGGGCGATTCATTTTTCGGTAACTGTCACTGTCATTGTCAATTTTGAATTCAAAGTTAAGTTTCTCCTTTTCCTCTAAGTAATCTCCTGGAGAGTGATGTGAAAAACAGTAAGAGATGTCATGTGCATGCTTTTGCTCCACCTGACCTTCTCAAGAAGTATAAAAATTATCTTTAAATTCTGAACTAATTGTGTTGCGCAGCATGTTCTAGTAATCATTACCAGAATACAGAAAGCGAGAATATTTAATGCGTTTATTGACTGAAACACCATTGCCTGAACCTTATCATGATTGATCCTCCCAGATTGATACTACTTGGAACGAGGAAAGGGTAGGAATGTTTTGACGTGAAACTCGCTTTGTTGGTAGCCGAGGAATCGACTTCGCACGTCCACGAGTAATCACTAGAATTTTGGATTAAACGGTTAGGTTGGCAGCAGGGTTCGTTTTGTAAAACGATACAATGAATTCTTGTTGATCTTTGCTTAAAAAGTCTTCTCCATTTAGTTGGTTTTAAAGAGATACACAGATTATTTAAATAAAGACTGTTCATTTCATAGAGTTAAAAATGATTTGTTATTGGGTTAAGGACTCAATTTTATAACATTGTGTAATCAGTGTATTGTTGGCAACACGATTGATAAGTGTCAAAATAGATACACACTAAAAAAATGGGTGGCATCAAAACGCTGATCAGTTCTGCGAAATTGGTGTTCCGAAAAACTATCGTTTCAAGAATTTAATGAAAATAACGAAATTTTTGAAGTCTGCTGTTTTCAAAATCAAGAAGAAGGTTGGTGAAACTTGTTCTTTTGTAGACCTACAGAAAGCCGGACTCAGATAGGGGCCAGTGGTCCGAAACAAGAATCTGACAGCGCTACATCTTTTTTGCCAGCAGAGAAATCGTATTCTGTTCGTAAAATTATCAAAAACTGAGCATTATTATTGGAACCATGCAAAATATCAAAGAAACTTAACAACATCAGATCTTATAATCGAAAACAAGGTTGAAAGTTGAACAACCTTCTTTTGAAATATGATGCATTTTTTCATGCAAGACGAAACGAATGTCAAATTAAACACCAGTACACATTCAGACCCTCAATTTTTATACAGGGTGAGTGGTTAACTGTGAACTATAATAAATATTATGTGGACTCAAACTATTTGAATTTTATTCGTTGAAACTTGCAGTAATCATGGACGCAATAAAGAAGCTTGTTATAATTCTATTATTTATTTTAATTTTTAGACCATGTACTGTTTTAAAGAAATCGAAACCACTCGGAATGAACAAATAATTTGGCTTACTCGCCATCAAACGCCAAAAAGAAACCAGTTATTGGAAATACCACCCAGACCTGGCCGAAAGCCTCCAAATTACTGAGAGAGTGATGAACTAGCTTTTTAAAAGTCTTGCTTCCAACAAGACTCTGCACCGTTCCACCAGGCAAAAAATACACAGGCTTGATGTGAATAAAATTTCATCGAACTAATGGCCTGCTTCTTCGCCTGATTGAATCCTTTCAACTTATATGCATGAAACTACATGCCGGGCCAACTGAGGAACCGTGGAAACTTCTAAGAAACGTTTGTTGAAAATATGGAATGACAAAATATTGTGTGTGCTAGCTGTGACGCTTTCCAACAACTCATGCGGCTGGCAATTAAAGCAAAGGGAGAACGTTTTGAGCTGAACTAAATAAAGACAAATAAGAAAGATTTACCAAACAGGAGATATATTTAAATTCCTGCAAGCCACTCGTTTTTATGACCGCATACTTCACCGACGGGAATTTCCACTCACCCTGTAATGCTGTGTAAGGCAGGATGTATGACAGGCTATTGGCTCTTGCTATTCCAATAACGATGAGAATTACAGGATGGTGTGTATTAAAAACTGGTTGCTTCGTATCTATTAATAGCATCCCGACCAGAACCGTATAACATGAACATAAAAAAACTATAGCAAACCTTGCCAAGACTCACTGATTATGATATAAATTTGTTAAAGACATTTTCGTCTGCATAATTGTATAACATTTTTATAACAAATTAAGATATAATGCCCAGGGAGACACAATCTTCATAAAGAAATAAATTAATTCTAACACTAGCTGATATGATTTTGCTTTATCGTAGCATAACTGTCACAAATTTTGTTTTGTTTTTGTTCTATCTGTATCAAACTTTGCTATAGTTTTGTTACCTCTTGAGGATTTTTTGTAACAATTTCTGTAATTTTAACAACATCCGCGATCTGAATTCTAACAACCGCTATTATAAAAACAGCGTTACTGAATAACAAAACCTGAAATAATTTTGTTGTTTCCTTTTGGTCGGGATACTATCCCCCTTTTGTTTCGACCGGATCAAGTAGCTGTTCACTATGCTACTGCTTCTTTGCAATTTCTCAATAGTGGAAAAAATGATTTCTGTCGAAAAACGGAGAAACTCATCAAACTGTCCTGAACTACGACCCAGGGAAAGATACTGGGCAATCATCAAGCGGCATTTAGAAGGATGATGGAGGAATTAGTTCCGTTGGCAATTTGAAGAAAATGTGGTATAATTAAAGTTAGTACCGATTGAAACCAACGGCAAGGATAAATAGTAATAAAAAAGGCAGATTAACAGGTATTTGGATGTGTTTTAGTTTTGTTGTACTTTTTGCGAAATGCTCAATAGAGAGAGAGAGAGAGAGAGAGAGAGAGAGAAAGAAAAAAAGAACCAGAAAAAAAATGGTTGGTGGCCCTTTTTACCCTTCTTACACTAAAAGAAGGGAAATAAAATCGCTTGAAAGCTCGACTTTTTATCCGAGGCCCAGAGAGCCGAGTGTCATATACCATTCGACCTAGCTCGAGGAAATGAGCACATTACTGTGTGTTTGTATGTATGTATGTGTGTATATCTCTGTGTGTACGCGCGCGTGTGTGTGTGTGTGTGTGTGTATGTGTGTGTGTGTGTTTGTGTGTATGTGTGTGTGTGTGTGTGTGTGTGTGTGTGTGTGTGTGTGTGAATGACAAAAAATGTCCACATTGGTTTGTCAGTCATTTGTGAACTGATTTCAGTTCTGTTGATGGCAAATGAAAGCTACAACATTCTCACAGAACGCTATTGATTTTTTTTTAATTGGACATTTTGTTACGAAGTTATTTCAATATTTTCTATTTCGTTACAAAGATATTAATTAAACAGTACTTTACGGCGTATAATAATAGTAATCAAACAGTTTAGTCTCCAATTACATACTGAGCTATTTGTGTACCAATTTCAGTTTTGTTGGTGCCAAATCAAAGCTATGAAATCTTCAAATAACTGGTCAAAGTTTCATTATCAAACAAAACCTGAGAGCACGAGAGCAGCAATTGTGAGATGAAATATACTAGTTGCAGTTCAAAACTGAACATTACTGCTCACATCCATCGATGCCACTTGTATTCTATTGTGTCGCATCTGAGGTGTTGTATAGCCCAAACAGCGGACTAGCCACACTATGCGACTTTATAGAATTATAGAACAGGATCGATTGGCGCGAGTGGTTTTGAACTGCAACGAGTATATTAAAAAATAACACAAAGTCTCCATCTACTATAACGACACAGTTTTCAACGAACACTTACTTGCATCTTGAATCTGTATTGATGATCAAAATAGTCGCTTAGGATTATCTAATAATTCATTTGTGTAATGTCTACTTTTTATATAATGGTCAGCCTTCATGACACTTTAATGTCAACATTTAATCACTTCGATTAACAATATGTTCAGGATTCACAAAAAGTTCATTTTATAAACTGAAAATATGACATATCGAATATTCCTGGATCTTCCTGGAATTTCTGATGAAAATATGTATCCAGTACCATATAGGCCACATTTGAGTTCGTAATTCTGGTGAAGTGTAAGTCTCTCCATTGGGGGAATCATCCGGGTTTTATCGTTAAAATTTACTTATTCTTAAAAAAATCCAACCTAATTTTATGACAGGTGCTGCAAGCGGTTTATGAAGTGCATTCTCTTTAGGAGAGAGTTGTAATTTTAATCTGTGGACTACGTCAACTCTGTTTTTGATTCACATAAAAATAAGTGGATTATAGACTGTTCCGATAATTATAAATACACTAATGATTAACTGTCAATTCCAAATGCGTGCAGTATTCTAACCATTTTTTGGCTACGTCTTGTTGTTTACATCCTCATAAAACTGATGTTGTCTTTTTTTCAATTTTTCGCACGGAGTTTGAAAACCATGGCCTTCTCTCTGAGCAAAGAACGCGGAGTTGTGCAAGAACGATTACACCGTCAGTATTCTTACGATCGAAGAAACTGGATAAGGAAGAAGAGTATGAGCGTCGGACCAGGTCAAATCGCGATTGCGACAAAGTAACAACAACACTGCGTGCCAAGGAGATAATAGGCCTGCAGACTCGTCGGAATCAGAAGCAGCCAAACGAAGACACCAAACAGGCTGAATCGACCGCAAACCTGAGGGCTCGAAAGCTGTACGACAAATTGCTGACCAAACAATCGGGCTGTGTTATAATGGACGATGAAACCTACATAAAACTCGATTAAAAAACTCTACGAGGACCACAGTTTTATACCTCGCCGAAGGGAAAGGATGTTCCTGGATTGAAAGCCTTGAAAGCAATTTGGCAAGAAGGTAATGGTGTGGCCGGCCATATGCGGATGTGGAAAAATATCTCGTCCATCCATTATGATACAGACATAAAGACACAATAAATGGTCGATTCTCGTGAAAGAATGTCTGCAAAAAGGTTGCTACCCTTGATCAAACAGCATCACAAGCCTACAATCTTTTACCCTAATCTTTCTTCCTGCCATTACTCTAAATATGCACTAGAGCGGTAGAAAACCCTAGCAGCACACTTGTTACAAGTCGGTTGAAGTATCTTCAATGTGACTCATATAAGTCACAATCAAGTTGCTGAAACCGATTATGACGGTTATGTGCTGCTTGGTAAGTAACAATGTCGTATTTTTACCAAAGCAGCTGATTCCATCAAACTGCCGAGAGATTCACCCTATCGAAACAATCTGAGCTTTGACGAAGCTGAGAAAACACATGAAACCAGTGGATAGTATTGAAAAATTTAAAAAAAAAAGTGGTGAAAATGGTAGGAGAAAGCACTGTGCAGAAGCTTATGAGTAGTGTTAAGGAAAAGTCCGAGACTGCTACCTATATATATATATATATATATATATATATATATATATATATATATATATATATATATATATATATATATATATATATATATATATATATATATATATGTATGTATATATATATATATAAAAATGGATTTCTGTCTGTCTGTCTGTCTGAACCCAACAGGCTCGAAAACTACCGAACCGATCGGCGTGAAATTTTAGTATGGAAAAGGTCTTTGCAGGACCAGGGAAGGTTCTTATGATGGCTTGAGGACCCCTCCCTTCTCCGGAAAGGGGGTCCCGCCTACAAATGAAGGACAAATTTCTGCATTAACTCGAGAACTGATCAAGCAAAGGAACCCAAATTAAGCATGCGGAAGTTTTGGAGGCAAAAAATGTTGTCATATGGCAGTCCAGAGACCCTTCCTCTCTCTAAAAGGAGGCTCCCATACAAATGAAACAGAATTTTCTGCATATCTCAAGAACTAATCAAGCAAATGGAACCAAATTTTGCATGTAGGGTTTTCTGGAGACAATTTTTTTCTATGGTGGTTTGAGACCCCTCCCCTCTCTAGAAGGGGTGCTGTCATACAAATGAAACTAAAATTTCTCCATAACTCTAGATCTAATAAAGTACAATGGAACCAAATTTGGCATGCAGGGATTTTAAAGGCAATGATTGTTCCTACGATAGTATGAGACTCCTCCTCTCTCTCTGGGAGGGGGGGTGTCATATAAATCAAACAAAAGTTTCTATATATCTCGAGAACTAATCAAATGGAACCAAATTTGGCATGTAGTAGATTTTTGATGCATAACTCGAGAACTAATCAAGCATATGGAACCAAATTTGACATCTGAAGGTTTTTGGAGGAGCAAAATGTATCTTTAGAGGTTTTGAGACTCCTCTGCCATCTGTAATGGGCCAAAGGGGGGGGGGCTTCATACAAATGAAACACAAATTTCTGAATAACTCGAGAACTTATCAAGTTAATGGAACCAAACTTGGCGTGTGGAGTTTTCCGAAGGCAAGAAATGTTTCTATTTGTGGATTTGAGACTCCTCCGCTCACTGAAAGAGGGTCTCTAATATATATGAAACACGAATTTTTGCATAACTCAAGAACAAATCAAGCAAATGGAACCAAATTTGGCAAATGGAGGTTTTTGAAGAAACAAGTGTTTCTAAGGTGGTTTGAGACCCCTCCGCCTTCTGAAAGGAGAGACTTCCATAAAAAATGAAACATAATTTTTAGCATAACTCGAGAGCCAATGAAGCAAATGAAACCAAATTTGGTTGTTTAAGACCCCACTCTCTCGGAAGGAGGCTCTCATACAAATAGACACAAATTACTTCTACTAACTCGAGAACTAAACAAGCAAATCGAATCAAATTTGGCATGTGGGGGTTTTGAAGGTAAAAAAGCCATAAAGATGCCAGTTATATTAAATTTCCCTTCATTTGGCTGCAAGCGTAGCAGCGCATCGCACCGGACGCAGCTATTATATGTATAACAATGAATTTCCTGTCTGTCTGAACCTTATGAATCGGAAAACTACTGAACCGATCGGCGTGAGAGTTTTAGTGAATCCCCTCCCATATCTGGAAGGGGGGAGCTCCCATACAAATGAAACACACATTTCTGCATAACTCGAGAACTAATCAAGCAAAGGAAACCAAATTTAGCATGTGGGAGTTTTTGGAGACAAGATATGTTTCTATGGTTTCTTGAGACCCCGCCACCCTCTGGAAAGGGGCTCCCATACAAATGAAACACAAATTTCAACCAAACATGAGAACTATCCCTACTGCCATGGAAATTTGTATGCAGGGGTTTATGGTTTGGAAAAGTATCCTATGATAGTTCGAGACCCCTCGCCTCTAGAAAAGGGGGCTCCATGCAAATGAAACACAAATTTCTGCATAACTCGAGAACTAATCATGCAAATGGAACCCACATTTGGGTATAGGCGAGTTTTTTGAGAGGCAAGAAATGTTTTTATTGTGGTTTGAAGCCCCTCCTCTCTCTCTGAAAGACGGGGGTCCTCCTTTCGAATGACTTACAAATTTCCAACAAACATGGGAGCAATGCCTACTGCTATGCAAATTTGTATGCAGTATGGCCGGGGAAAATTTGTATGCAGTATGTCTGGATTATTTATGCTGGGATTTTGGAGTCGGTGAAGGTCCTTATGATGATTCAGAGACTCCTCCCCTCATCCTGGAAGGGGTGCTCCCTCACCAATGAAACACAAATTGCCACATCACTCGAAAACCAATCAAGCAAATGGAACCAAATTTGGCATGTGGGGAGTTTTAGACAAGAGGTTCTAAGGTGGTTTGGAGACCCCATCTCTCTGGTGGGAAGGGGGAGGGGGGTGGTGGCCTCTCAAACAAAACGGAACAGAAAGTGGAACCAAACATGAGAATTATCCATGCAACTTAAACTCAAAATGTGTATTTCTAGGGTAAGAAGCATGTACTGATAAGTTTGACCCCTGCTTAGCCAAGAATGGGGGATGCTTGAGTTACTCTCCAAGTGCTACATTATGCACAAGAAGTTGATCAAAGGTTATGCAAGGGAAAATTACATTTCAAACTGAACAGGATACGGCTTCGTTTGATGATACATTTTTTGTCAATGAAATGCTTCTACGCAGAAAGAAAGACCTATAGAAACTACCGATCCAAAGTTTAATTAAAAACATAAATTTTTGTTTTTTTTCAGAAATTACATTAGTAAACGAAAATATTTTTAACCAGATGCATTTACAAAAAAAAACATAAACGAGCAGGTTCTATTGAATTTTCATTAATTTAGTTGCATGCGTATGGGCTCCTTTTGAGTTCAATAGTAGTCTATACAACAATTGCATTAGTTGAGAGAGGTTCATGACTTGATAAACATTTGGCAGGAGAGAGGGTCATAATTTATACCTCTTGTGTTCACTTAAAGTACATTGTGGTCATATAAATTAATGCTAATTTATCATAAGTTTCGGTGGAAAGTGACAACTATCAATGGAATGGTACTGCTATCAATTTTCTGATTTCGATCCTTTTGAAATGATTTCCAGCACAAGGTTCATATTATCATCCGATGAGTTTTACCTTATTTTCTCGTTTAGAAATACACAGGAAACCGATAGTCAATTTTCATGCCTCAATTATTCAGATTTTGACACATGAGAGGGCATGAGAATCAAAG
>JASCZW010013298.1:0-26070 GCA_034211315.2 Aedes japonicus
CCTGGACGAAGCGGCGGTAGACACGGCGAACAACAGCAGCAGCAGAACAGGAACGACACCTTTTGCTGAATCCGGATTTTCTCTTGGATGCACTTCCGAAAACCAAACGAATGCGAACGGAGAAGCACTATTCTTAAGTGAGTTTTCTTTCACGCACTGAGAACACAAAAGGGATGTGTTGTCTCGAAAGTGATCGATGTATTACTGTCCTATTTTGTGAGAACCAAACGATTTTAAAGTTTCTATACCTAATAGATGATCGGGTTATCGAGGCACGATCGTTAAGCGATCGTATCAAAGCGAGAGAGACATACTGATAAGGGAATGAGATGATAGTCTGCCTATTCTAATCTTATCGGTTTGGCTCACTTTGATTTGGGGAAACAACAATTGAATTTTAATGGGGTTCTACATTTGGAATTCATAGTTTAATTGGTTTATAGAAAAAAGCTTATAACGATTTTCAACATGTCGGGCCCCGTTGAAAGGCCACTTTCAACTGATTACTGAGCGTCCCCACGCTGGGTATTGGATGGTGACGCAGATGTAGGTGCAGCGCGGTCATCTCGCTCGGTGTGATGATCGATGGGTAGTGGACAAACCTCGGTGATTGCCCGTCGATATGTACCATGTGCAGTTCGTACCTGAACCACACGCACGTGTCCATCTTTGCCGAAGAATACCTGGTCGATCCTGCCGAGGTTCCAACGCAGTGGTGGAGAATTGTTGTCTTTTAGAAGTACTAGTATTCCCACCTTGATGTCTGGATGGACTACTGGCCATTTTTTTCTGTTGTGCAGTTGGGCCACATAGTCACGTGACCATGCTCTCCAGAAATGCTGAAGTCGTTGTTGCATCTTCTGGAATGAATCAAGCCGATTAATAGGGATATCGCAGAGATTCGGCTCGGGAAGAGAGTGAAGAGGTTCTCCCACGAGAAAATGCCCAGGAGTTAAGGCGACTACGTCCGATGGATCCGATGAGAGTGGAGTGAGTGGACGAGAGTTCATTATCCCCTCAATCTGGATGATCAGGGTGCCGAAATCATCTGTGTTTAGCAGCGTATCTTTCATCACACGGTACAGATGATACTTGAAAGTTTTTACGGAGGCCTCCCACAGGCCGCCGAAGTGAGGCGAGCGAGCAGGATTAAAATGGAACGTGATTCCATTGTTCACGCAAAACATGAGAAGTTCTTTCGATTGGTGCATGGTGTTGAATTTTTGGCGATTCTCCTCGAGAAGACGATTGGCTCCAACGAACGTTCGTGCGTTATCGCAGTAGATGTTGGCCACGCGTCCGCGACGCCCAACGAGGCGTTTGAGTACGTTAACGAACGCGTCGGACGTGAGACTGTACACCATGTCAATGTGTACTGCTTTCGACGCCATGCACACGAATATTGCAACGAACACTTTAACCGACGGACCGCGACGATTCGGAATTTTCACGAAGAACGGACCGCAATAATCAACACCGCAGTTGATAAACGCGCGCGACGCCGTCACTCGAGATACTGGCAGTGGTCCCATGATTTGACAGATGCTCCGTGGATTGCAACGGAAGCAGGTGATGCATTCTCTAACTATCTTTTTGCAAGGTCTCGTCCCCTGATTGGCCAATAACGCTGACGTAGAGTCGCAAGAAGCAGCTGTGGTCCGGCATGAAGCATGCGAAGGTGAGTCTGCCGGAAGATGAGATCGGTCAAGTGGGCCTTTTGAGGTAGAACCAAAGGATGCTTAGTATCGTACGGGATGTTGAGATTCTGCAGTCGTCCAGTAATTCGAAGTAAGCCTTCAGCATCAATGAAAGGATTGAGAGTTTTTAGCTGGGACTTAAAGGTGAACTCTTTGTGGGTTGGTCCAGTGTGCTTCTTGAGGAAGTCGATTTCCATCGAAAAGTAGATGACCTGCGTTTGCTTGATTAAATGTTTTAACGCGTTTTCCAACTCTGAGTGCAAGAGTGGACCGAATTGGCGGTTTCTAGGATCATTGATGCGACAATTTCGAACAAATCTTAGCAGCCAGGCAACCTTTCGTTCTAACAGAGAGAGAGTGGAGTGCTGTTCGATAAATTTGGTCGAAGCCAGAGTGGTAGTAACGACGACAACAACTTGCCGACCCTCATCTGAGCGAGCTTGTTTGTGAAGTGGCGACAGTTGAATGCAATTTTCCGGCCATGCGTCCGAGCTTTGCCGAAGATAAGGCGGCCCGTGCCACCAGAGAGTGTCTGTTTTCAATTCCGACGGCAGAATTCCTCGAGAGATTTTGTCAGCAGGGTTTAACTCAGAAGGAACGTGACGCCACATGCTGCCTCCAGTCAATCGATGTATTTCGGCAATCCTATTTGACACGAACACTTTCCAAGCTGATGAAGACGAAGCAATCCAATGCAGCACTATTGATGAGTCGGTCCAGTATATAACAGGGCAGGTCCATTTCGTAGAATCAAGCACGAATTCTGCCAGTTGCGCACCAAGTACTGCAGCGCATAGTTCAAGACGAGGAATTGAGAGTTTGCGAAGTGGACTCACACGAGACTTTGAAATCACCAAATTGCACGACTGATTACCCGTGGAACAAATAGTCTTTACGTAAACGCAGCAGCCGTAAGCACGGTCAGAGGCATCCGAAAAGACGTGGAGCTCGATTGTACGATAGTTGTCCCCCATAAGTCGCCTTGGTATTCGAAGCAGCGAAAGGGTTCCGATTTGTGACCGGTATGAGATCCACCATTTCTGACATTCTTCCGGTAAAACGTCGTTCCAGTTGTACTTCTCTGCCCACAATGCTTGCAGAAAGATTTTTGCGCAGACGATTGCTGCTCGATGAGGCCCATCGGATCGAATAGGCGGGACATCTCCGAAAGTACCAAACGTTTTGTGATGGGTTCCGACGATGCAAACTCAGGAACATTGAAGCTGAATTCATCCGACAGTGGATGCCAAAGAAGACCGAGAGCTTTCACAGATCCCGATTGGCTAATTTCGAGCTCGGTTCGGGAGTCACGAAGAGATTCAGGAATTTGAGAGAGAACATAATGACTATTGCTGCACCATTTCCGCATAATGAACCCACCAGAACGAAGGAGGTCAATCAACTGGCGGTTTGTTTCCACCAAATGCTGTTCGTCGTCGTCTCCAGAAAGATAGTCGTCAACGTAGAAACTCTTTCTAATCATCGGAGCTGCGAGCGGGTAGTTTGCTGCTTCATCTTCGGCGAGCTGGTTTAGGACACGGGTGGCAAGGTACGGAGCAGGTGCAGTCCCGTACGTCACCGTTTTCAAACGATAAGTCTTCAGTTTTTCGTTAGGAGATTTTCGAAATTGGATGAGTTGAAGCAAGCAATCCATCGGATGAACCCACACTTGGCGATACATTTTTTCAGCATCAGCATTCACTGCGTATCTCGGAATACGAAAATTGATTAGAGTGCTCAAAAGTGGTGGTTGCACTGTAGGTCCGACGTAGCAAAGGTCGTTCAGCGAGATGTTGTTGCTGCCTCTACACGAAGCATCGAAAACCACGCGCGTCTTTGTTGTGGTGCTATCGGGTCGCTGGATCGCATGATGAGGAAGGTAGAAGTGATGTTTCGACAGATCGGGTTTGAATTCATCCATATGCCCCAAGGAAAGGTACTCGTCCATGAACTTTGAGTACTCAGCGTGTAGCAGAGGATCGGATGACAACTTCTTCTCAATTGCTAGGAATCTGCGCTCAGCGATCTTGAACGACTCTCCCAATGAGTCAAGCATCTCCTCACGAACCGGCAAACGAACCACATACCGACCGTCAGCGGCTCGTTGGTGTGTCTCTCGAAAGTGATTCTCGCAATATAGCTCCTCTAGTGAAAGCGCCTTGCCCTTTTCGAAACTCTCCACTTCCCAAAACTTGCGAACAATCGACTCCAGGTTGTCGATAGACGAAACGTTACATGCCACGGTTGAGGCTGATTGTTCCATTGCTTCACCGGCGACGACATAACCGAAAACTGTCTTGCGTAATACTGGCAGACCTTTGCCAAGAGTAAACTGTTCATTCTCTAGAATCGAAAAGAAGTTCTTGATTCCGATGATCAGATCAACGTCGTGAGCTATGTTGAATTTGGGATCAGCAAGAGGGAGGTGGCGAGGTATGACCCATTTTGAAATATCCACTGTGGCAGTGGGTAAGATTCTTGTCAATGTTGGCAGAATCAAGAAATCCATGCTAGAAGTGTACGATCCAAATCTTGAAGACACAGTTATATTCGTTTGGTGTTTCACCTTTTTGACCGATTGACTGATGCCGTATACATCGATATTTGCTGGTGTGCGTTTTGAGCACAGTCGTTGTGCGAGAGACTCTGTAATGAAATTGGCTTCGGACGCACAGTCTAACAGAGCGCGGGCTAGAATGTAGCTGCCATCAGCGTGTATGACTTTCACGTAGGCAGTAAGCATGAGTACAGATGACGTGCATGCTTTTGATACGAATGAATGGCTAGGAGTGACGGTTTGACAGTTCGTCACTTGTGAGGAGCTATGAGTTGAGCTTGACGGTATGTCTTGTGGAACCGGCGATGGAACGAACGAAATCGAATGATTGAATAGCCCATCCGACGACGACGGGGCTGATCCCTTAACCCGAGGGACCACGTGACATTGATCGGCAATGCACGAAACCGACGACGGCGATTCGACGACCGTAGCCGATTGTGAGGAATGCTGACATTGGCCAACCTGAGCTGCTACAGACTGGTTGTGGCTGTCTGTACTGGAAGCTACTTGCGCATTCAAATGCAACAATGTATTGTGTCGTTTGTTGCATGTACGACACGAACCAGCAGAACAATTTTTCATCAAGTGTGAGGATTTCAAACAATTTAGGCAAAGCCCTTGCCTTTTAGCGAATTCAAAGCGTTTTTGTGGCGTAAGCTTCCTAAATTCATCGCACTGTGACAATGAGTGTGATTGCTTGCACATATTGCAACTAGGCAAGTTATCACTGTTGGCTGAGTGGTACGAGGAAGTTTTTGATCGAGAAGGCTTGGACTCGTATCTTGGTTCGGTCTTGGTAACAGGTGGCGAAGATTGGGAGAGCGTGATAGATTGAAGTATACGAGAACGTTTTTGGATAAAAGCAACCAGTTCATCATATGTCGGTCGCACCTCATCCTCATGGTGGTTTTCCCACTCCTTCTGCGTAACTGGATCAAGTTTGCTGCTTAGCAGCTCAACAAGGAACGAATTCCAGTGATCTCTGGAATCCTCCAACTTATTCAGGACGCAAACGTGCTTATCAAATTCGTCCGCCAGATTAGATAGCGCAGACGATGATTCCTTACGCACTGAAGTAGTGGACAGTAATGCCGAAAAATGTTGCTTTATTAGAAAATTCCTGTTATCAAAACGCTTCTTCAGCAAATCCCAAGCGATGACGTAGTTGGCCGCTGAGACTGCTAAAGACTGGACAAGTCGCAAGGCATCTCCTTTCAGTACAGTTTTCAAATACTGGAATTTCTGTACTGCCGAAAGTTGTGAGTTAGTGTGGATGGTGGTGGTGAAAAGATCGTGAAAATTCATCCACTCATCATAATTTCCACCGAACTCAGGAATTTTTAGTTCGGGGAGGCGAACAGAGGGAACGTGTGCAAGTGGAGCACCAGGACTAGTGGGTGGTCTTTCAACCCTTTCGTTAACGATCGCGAGTTTCCCAGCTAGAGAACCTTTAAGTTCAAAATATTGAGTTTCAAACCGAACTCGTTCGTCCGCGAGATCATCGGACAAGTCATCTTCATACTCAATTTCGGCCTGCACTTCATTAAATTGCTCCCACAGGCTATCGAGCTTCTCAACGCGAAACATCAATTGAGGGAAATCACGATCGAACACAAAATTTTCGTCAAATTGTTTGATCAGTTTGGCGGAACCAATAATGTTGTTCCGACGCACTAAAAACTTTTTTGTTCTCTTTGTGTTCCGCATGGCGTGCAGAGCGTATCACAATGGGGACGAAATTGAATGAAACGCACAAAAGGCGATTTATTTGTGTGGCAAATGGTTGACTCACCTGATTGCAGCTAGTGAGTGTTACCTGGGCTCGCTTGGCTAAACCTGCGTTCCGTGTTTGCTAGTATCCACGACCAAAGCCAATTCCGTATTTCCGTCTTGATGTCCAGGTCCAGAAAGCTGCCGATGCAGCAGAAAGTCCGGTTGAAGATTCCGTGGGGTAGCACTACAGCAGTGGAAGCGTCGAAAATAGCGATGGCGACTGCTCGAAAGGGTGACCCACGCTAACCTTGCAAGTCGGTCGATGATGGATGGGACCTGGCAGTCCCGGGTTTCGGCACCAAAATGTTGGCAAACCTGGACGAAGCGGCGGTAGACACGGCGAACAACAGCAGCAGCAGAACAGGAACGACACCTTTTGCTGAATCCGGATTTTCTCTTGGATGCACTTCCGAAAACCAAACGAATGCGAACGGAGAAGCACTATTCTTAAGTGAGTTTTCTTTCACGCACTGAGAACACAAAAGGGATGTGTTGTCTCGAAAGTGATCGATGTATTACTGTCCTATTTTGTGAGAACCAAACGATTTTAAAGTTTCTATACCTAATAGATGATCGGGTTATCGAGGCACGATCGTTAAGCGATCGTATCAAAGCGAGAGAGACATACTGATAAGGGAATGAGATGATAGTCTGCCTATTCTAATCTTATCGGTTTGGCTCACTTTGATTTGGGGGAAACAACAATTGAATTTTAATGGGGTTCTACATTTGGAATTCATAGTTTAATTGGTTTATAGAAAAAAGCTTATAACGATTTTCAACACACTTCTTTGATGATTTGTGATAATTGTCGTTTGCATTTAAATAGAACGGGACAATCCCATGCTGCAATTTCGGAGCCTAGTGTTTTAGCTGCCTCACGAAAAGCTGGGACACGGTCTGAACCCGGAAATAAAAAACCAAATTTTGCAATTTTACGACAGTGATGAGATTACACGAGCAACCCCTGGTATGAACGACTACGTTTCAGTGAGGAGTGAAGGTAAGAGGGTTCATATTCAAAAGCGCCTTTTAGTTTGTTCATTAAGAGAAGCTTTCATTAAATTTCAAGAGATGCATCAAAATGCTGTTGGGTTTAGCTCTTTTGCAGCACTAAGACCAAAGCATTGCAAATTACTTGGCAGCACAGGTTCTCATAACATTTGTGTTTGCACCATTCATGAGAACATTAACTTGATGCTTCATGGTCTTAGAAAATATTCATTCGAGAATGATTATGAATTGTGTTTTGAAGAAATATTATGTAGCTCATCAACTAGAACTAAAAAATGTTACCTCCGTGAATGCGAACGATGTCCAGGCTTTTCAGATTTTGAGAGTAGTTTAACAGACAAATTAGAAAAACGTGGTTTAGTTGAAATATCTTTTGAGCAATGGATTTCAACTGATAGATGTAGTTTAGAGACACTTGTTAAACCAATTGATGAATTTATTGCTTATTTTTGTGAAAAGTTGGAACAATTAGTTTCCCACGATTTTGTCAAATCTCAGCAGTCTAGTTTCTTGAGAGATTATAAAAGTTGTCTTAAAGACGGCGAAGTAATAATAATTTGTGATTTTTCTGAAAATTATTCATTTGTTTTTCAAGATGCTGTTCAAAGTAGTTATTGGAATAATGAGCAAGCCAATATTCACCCTTTTGTCATTTATTACACGGAATCTGGAATACTTAAAAATATCAGTTTCATTGTTATCTCAGAAGTGTTGAAACATGATACGATTGCGTTGCAGGTGTTTATTTCAAAACTAATAAGCTTTTTGCAAACAAAAATTAAAGTAAAGAAAGCTACGTTTATGTCTGACGGGGCAGCATCCCAATATAAAAATAGGAAGAACTTTGCAAGCCTTTGTAAGTTTAAAAGAAATACAATATTGATGCTGAATGGCATTTTTTCGCAACATCCCACGGTAAGGGACCTTGCGATGCAATTGGTGGTACATTAAAACGAATGGCAAGATATGCAAGCCTTGCTGTACAACATGAACACCCTATAAAAAGTGCATTAGAGTTATTCGAATGGGCGAACCAAAAAAGTGATGATTGTTTAACAAAAATGTCGTTTTGTTATGTATCACATGAAGAGTATGAACAGGGGGTAGCAGAATGGAATGAAATTTACCGACAGACTAAAACGATTGCAGGTACACAAAAGTACCACTCATTCGTTCCAATTTCAGAAAACGAAGTTTTTGTAAAACTGTTTTCGAATGACGAAGAAGGCAGGATTCATAATATATTTAAAAGCAATCAATAGTTTATATAATGTTTATGTAATATTATCAATGACCGAGACTAATAAATGGTATATATAAATATAAATCCAACCATAATTCATTATTTTTGTCTTATAACTTTAAGTGAAGCTTTTTCAATCGACGAGCTGTTAAGAGTAAGTAAGAGGCACATACATGTGTTTTAAAAAGGCTAAAAACACAAGAGAAACAATCGTTAGCTATTGTTGTTTTAATATCACGAGTAATTTATGAAAAGGGCGTATTTTTGAGGTTTTGAAATTTTATTGAAAGAAAATCAGAAATATCTTGAAAACGGTTGCGTTTACGTGGTTTATCATTATAATCATTATTGTTTGTAATGATCTCCAAAATCATATTGTAACATCAAAATTTATTTATAAGAATGAATAACCAAAATTTGAAATATACACCAAAGTTTGCTATTTGAAAAACTTTTTTATTATAAGAGCGTCCATCCTAGAGTTTTTTTTAAAACGTGTCTTTTTTCCTCAAATTTCCATACAACAAATTAAAAAATATTAAAAATATGTTTTTTTAGATATTTTATTTTTAGTAATTATTTTTGATTTTTCTTGATGAAAAAAAAAAATTTTTTTTCTGTGTATATTTTTTTAAGAAAGGCTTTTTAGTTCCCTACAATTCCCTTATATAAAGTTTTTCTCTAAATGTAATGGTTTTTGAACTACGATTTTTCAAGTAAAATGTTGGAAAAAACACATACGCCCATCTCAAAAGTTACTCTTGACCCCAAATTATCTTAACACCAGTGGAATTTTTTTTTTTCCAACGTACCGAACTCATGTGCCAAGTTTCATCCAAATCAATGATGATCGGGTATGATTTTTGGGATTTCCGGCACATTCTGGATGGAATCACTCTCTTTAGGATCATACACGTGTTTAAAAATTAAGAAATTTTCAAAATGACAGTACAACATTGTTAAAACAGACTTCCTGATAGCTTTGAGCCATCAAACAATCCTTATCAGTCAACTGATCAAACGGGGAAGCGAAATTCTGAAAATTTAGGAAATGAATCAAATCACTCCCGTTCTATTTTGTCTTTCTCCTCAAAACAATTCACTCCAGCACGCTGCAACAAGACACGGGAAGCAGCATTCTGTGTCTGTGTCTGGTCTGGCTCCACGCTGCTCTGAAATATAATGGAAAACAATAAACAGGACCGGGAAGCATACTGCAAATCGCCTCCGGTGCTGCTGTAAAATCCACGTTTCTGCAATTCAGGGAAATGGCTTATACTTGCTTTGCTGCCCTATCACTCCATCATGGTGCATCTCGTCTTCAGTAGGTAACCCGGTTGATAGTTGTTGAGGAGCTTTTCGAGCTGCAGTGTGGCGAGCAAAAGTGGAAGCTTCCGAGGATTAAGGTCGCGCTTGGTTGAGTATTGTTTTGCGTTGCCGTCCTCGAATGCAGTCGTTGTCATGTAGTCAGTTATGGGATATGATTCCCGAGGGGCATCTTGGTGACACTGAAAGCAAGTGGGTTGCAGTAGAGGTTTAACGGTGTAGGAAGGATGCATCTCAAACGAGTATCAGTTTGGAATAACGACATAAAGGTGCTTAACTTAGGATGATTAAGTACACCTAATTAATTGAAGGAACCGACATATGGCGAACAAGAAAAACCTGTAACCTATAAATACGAGATAGAGCACAAATAAATCCAAATAACAGTATGTTTACAGTAACATACAACTCAACTCAACAGGTTAACTTCCAGCCTTCCAGATTGACCTGAAAATACTATATGTGAAATTTTTGTTGTCTATTGTTGATATGAATGAATTTTACACCGGCATTTGGCTATGAAGACTGAGTATTTTCAATTTTGCAAAAGATTTTGCAATTTTTGAAAAGGGCGTCTGCATTTTATCATATTTTCAAAATACAAAAAAAATAAGCTCCGTAACCTTTGGTTGTACTTCGATATACTAAGCAACCAAATTGACAGCCCAGATCTTCTACAACAGATAAGGTTCTTCCTTCCTACTCGTCGGTCCCGACAACGAACGTTTTTTTTTGGACTGCTGATTTGTTGAATAGTGTTGAAACGTTTGATTTCAGCATATGTAAATAAACAAGTAAGGTAACAACTTGTGAGGCTTGTACAAATTATATCCTACCACTCCGTTATTTTCAGATCAGCTGTTATTACGCAGAGAACTAACAGATGACGATTGGGACTAACAGACATCCTATCCTCTATCTGGTGATGATTATGATGATGATGACGATGATAATAATGTAATAAGGAACTGTATCGAAAACAAGTTATCCAAATCGTATAAAAAATGATGTTTTACGATGATTCTTTGTTGTACGGGATCCAATATTCTGAAGACAGAATGAAATTAATATTATTCTTTCATGAATTTGCGAATTTTTTATCGAACACTTTTCAACACCTTTCAAGTTCCGGACAAGTGTTTCATTACATTTTTTGGACGCCTTAGACCATTTTTTTAGCTATTGCATATTCTCAGCTGCCTTACCAGTCTTTATGAGGACCCTCTTCACAATCACCCAAAAGCGTTCGAAGTGGCCAAAGCTGAGCTCTATTTGGTGGATTGATGTCTTTCTCAACGAAATTTATACCCTTTTCCGTGAACCAATTGAGATTGGACAAAACAACTTCTGGACAAAACAACTTCTTGCGCAGTGGCGATATCGTAACCAATGAGGTACAACCGAGGTGCGACTATTGCTAGTTGAAAAAACCACTGAACAATAGTGTATCAGACTACCATCCGTTCGTGAACATAGAATCGCAAATTCGTTCAGATCCAGTAACCGTAACGAACATGAATATTCGATGGTTGTTGCACTGTCTGAATGCTCGAAGCGATGATCCATATTTGTCCATTATATACACTGATCGATAATGATCGCAGAGCACCGGCTTCAATGATTATACACAGCTTTGAATCGCCCATGTCTTTGTCCTCCCGAGAGAGAAACGGAGCAAGCAAAGAACGAGGCACAATTTACGACCGATGCGGCACATTGAGATTCATTTATGGTCAAAATATTTAGGATATGTAGCGAATTAGGGTCAGGAACGACTTAGTCAGGGGTCACTGTTTTCATCAGATGTTCGTAAGTAGGTCTAAAAGTCCAACTTTTTCCAAATCATTTCACACTTAATTATATGAGCATAAACTTTTTCTATCGGGCTAATGTTAGATCGCATAAACCATGAGTGATTTCCAATTAATTACTGTTATTTTAAAGATTTAACATGCATCATATAGAAAACCATCAGGTCCTACCTGCTGAACAGGTTAGCTTTAATTTTTCCTTTGCGTATTTTGTATTTGATCGCATGTACCAGAGAATGTCTTCATCGCTCTCTCTCACAACTAGGCTTAATAAGGAACGGGACGGGTTTTAAGCAGTTCTTGCATCACCTGACACATTTCATGAAGCTGTATGTGAACTATAAATAGAGCTGCAAATATTCGAACGTTAATCCCTCTGCTTATTTCTTATCTATCGAAACTTACCATCAAAAACGAGCATTAGACTCAAAAAATTTCATAGCGATGGAATAAAGTTCCCAATTGCAGGGACTTATAAAAAGAATGCAGATTGCATTCCGATCTAGAGAATGTTTTCTTCAGCTCCTCAATCCGTACATAAATTAACAATATTGTATGAGTGCATGTGTGTGAAGGCGAAATAAAATAGGCCAGTTCACGATTTGCAGCGTCAATTTCCTCATCCCGCTCCTTCATTTTACTTTAATTTCACTATCAGATGTCTTATTAAACTTGTCTTAGCAAGTGTACTGCTAGCAAAATATCACTTACAGCTGAAAAACTTTAATAGTTATAATAAAAAATGTTATCGCTCGTTTCATATAAGGCTGAGTTAAGGGACACATACCCTATTAGATATAGGCAGAATGACACCTGACAAACATTTAGTCATTAACAAATAATGTATTGCAAGTTTAAGTACCATCACTGCCCATAAATACGCAACAGTACCATTATCATAGGGAATCACAGGGCAATTTTCTTAGTTTATGCTTTTGTTGGTAGATAAGGATACATTTCGATGATATTTCTTATTTTTTAGAAGCGTAGAAGTTTACAACTTTTTATTACGTTTTCAGTAAAATCCTATATTAATTTTGAATCAACTTAAGTACATAAAATACAATATTCGAATTGCCATTTAGATGCGATAAGTTTCAACTGTAATACAGTGGAATTTGTTAGTTACTTGTTTTATTTACTCTTATTTACGCGATTCAACTGACAGACTACTTCAATGAAGTCTCAAAATTTATAAATAAAAATCAATAACAACAAAAGTCAACCTGACATAAGAAAAGGCCCCAACAACTTCTGTGAAGACGTCGCAAAGAAGGATTTGCGGGAATTAATAATATCGTTCTATACATACAAGTTCGCCTTTCTATTATGCCTCAATTGTTTTTCACTTTATTTACTGTATAGTGGAAAACGAAAAACAGGTTCAGTGGGTCAACATAATTTTAATCAACTTTTTTAACAACACAGCTCGAAAAAGTTGTGTGAATTTCTGTTCAATTTCATGTACATAAATGAAGCATCACAAAACTTACAAATGATACTATTTCATGCAAGTTTCTGCTTCATGTGGAATGAAATAGGGCATGTGTCCCTTAACTCAGCCTATTATGCAATGATCGATTACATTTTTCATTATAACTCATAAAGTTTTTAAGCTGTAAGCAAGATTCAACTAGTTAGACACTTGCTAAGATAAGTTTGATAAGACATTTGGTAGAATGTTTCACGAAAAGTTACACAACTATTTTTATAAAGTCAAAAACATTCGAGGGATATGGATTTAATGTCGGTCTATTGGCACCAAATTGGGTCTTTTTATGAATGCAAGTTCGTCCCATTCGATGGACTTATTACTAAATGCAATCATTGTAAGGATTTTGTTTTCTTATAAGCCAAATTTAGATCACATAAAGATCATGTAGATCATCTGTTCAGCTTAACCAATGAAATCATGATGCCCCAAAAGTTCAAGAAATCGAAAATTACGTGGAAATGAACAACTATAAGCTGATTAATATTGTCTCAAATGCTCCGGATTACATCGGTCATCCTAATAGCAACATGATTTTGTTGATTATCGCTCAATTATTGACACATTTGGTACATAGGCCGAATGAAGGAGCTAGGCTAACATTACATCCCCTTACCCTACAACCTTACATGCTCTGATATATACATCACAATTTTTCGGTGTATATCATATCTGATTACCAAATGAAGTTTATTTGCAATGCATACCAAACAAAATTTTATAGAATGCAAATTATTGTTTAAATGTTTACATACATATCATTAAATTAATCAATCACATCCAATAATATAATCCAACAATCACATCAAATATTATCAATATCGTATAGGTCTTACTTTCAATAGTCATTAAAATACATTTAAATACTTTAAATTACTTTGAATACTCTTCAAATAATATCGAATATTTTGTGCACACACTTAATACGTCTGAGTACAGAAAGTTCTTCTAAAATTTTATTGAGTGCTTCGAATAATCTCCAAATTATTCTGAATTATATGATTCCTCATGAATTTTTTTTTTTTGAGTACTAGGAATATTGTACTAGTACTTCTAAATCTTCATTAAGTACCAAGAAGTCCGAACATATTTTGAGTACAACGCTCTACATACAATGCCCTGCATGCTCCTCGCATTTAAAGTTTTCTTTCGAATTCAGGACTTCAATTTTAATATCCCACAAACATTGAACTCTCTTACGACTACTACGGAAATTGTGAGAATCGTAATATCTTTTACAGCAGAACTGAATTCAAAGATGCATTGATTCTAAACCAACAAAACAATCCCCCGGTACCAAACACCATCAGATGGAGTCCTTTCATTGAATTAATGAAGGTGTTGCTAGATTTAGCGACTGGCAAAAAAAAATGTTGGTTCTACGTAACATTATTTCATAATCTAAATGCAATTCAAATAACCAAAATAGGCGATGTAGCGAAATATCGTCAGATGGGCCATAATTACGAAAAACAGGAACGCCCTTAGGTCGTGTGCTTTATAACCCTATCGGTGCGAAAACGAACGGTGAAACTGTGAAAGCCGAACGTCTAATTAATTAATTTGAATTTTTGAGGGCCCACCTTGAATCCGCGTAACCCAAGACAAATCTTCTAATGTCTCATGTTAACCATTTACTGCTGTTAAATAAGTTACCGCTCTACTAGCCCCTTCTAAACAATAATGTGACCCATTAACCTCGAGCTAGCCACGAGTAATTGCACCCCACTTTTACTGAAACCAAAAATAAAACATTGTTAATAACAATATTAAATATCGGCTCCGCCGATGTGTTACCAGCCTAACAAATAAACGAACTAATTAAAACAAAGTTTTAATGCTGTGATGCGAAAAAACAAAGTTATTTTACAGCGCACATTTCCAATAATCTGCACTAAACTGTTTTTTTTTTCATAAGTTATATTCGCCGGCTGAAACATCCGGTGAACCATCGTATTCAGAATCAGCAACATATGCAGAATGCGAATGGATCAGTTTTTGTAAACAAAATGAAACTAGTAGGCCCCGACTCATGCATAATCGTTGAGTCAGCTGAGCCAAACTTGTATCGTCTCCTTTTTGTGTCGTAATTCGTATCGATCGGTGAAGCGCATTTGCCAGTGTAGTAAATGTCACCTGTATGTTTGCAAGGCAAACACAGCATGTGATTTATTTAGTGACACCCAAAATCGGAAAGCCTGATCCGACCTAACAGAAGGCTGGCTTTGGCCAGATCGAAGTCCAGAATCTTTGGCGTGGCTGACAAGAAGCTAATTAACAGCTTGTCGTTTCTAAAACCACATAGCAATGACGGAGTGTTGTAAGAGTTGCAGAGATGACAGAGTGCAGTACCCCTAGTACGGCTGACGGGGAGCTGATGAACAGCTTGGCGTTCCGGAATCCACGAAGCGATGACGGAGGAGTGTGGTAAAAGTTGCAAAGCTGACAGAAGGCTGGCTATGTCCAGACCGAAGTCCAGAATCCATGTGCTGAAAGAGCTGATGAACAGCTCGTGTTCGAAACCAAGCAATAACGGAGTGCTGAAGATGTAGTTCACCAGAACCCTCGGTATGGCCGGCATGTTTTAAGGAAGATACAAATACCTAAATAACTAGTGTGACCACGAAGAACTTCAAAATATGGCATACAGTATCAATTGGTTTGTAAAAACTACGTATACAGTGTTATGCATTATTAGAGAAGAATTCGTCTCGGCTTTTTTACGTATCAGCATGGTCATATCGAGTCGAAGACTATGTTAGTGAGTCAACGTCCCACTGTATCCAGACTCGATGGAACAGTTCAGATTTCGTCCACATTATTTCCCATGTAGTTTCTGGCTATGGAGTCATTCAAAATATGTTATCTATATTTTTCACGGAAATACGTAATCTTGAAATTGGCATCTACAAATGACTTTTTTCACATATGTTATGAAAACTTTAAATTTATATTTTATCAACATAAAATTTTGGCCGCATCAGATTTATACATTGTTTATAGTGTTGTAAAATTTTCAGCCAAAACTATTGATTATTAACTATAAATTAGAAGAAAAATTAGTAATCTCCATTTAATTCCAACTACCTTTGCTTATCTTCGACAGATACGCGTATTTTCGTCTACAATGTGCAGACTTCTTCAGTGTCTCGTACTAATAACTCGACTAGTATTCGTCGAGTTATTAGTACGAGACACTGAAGAAGTCTGCACATTGTAGACGAAATACGCGTATCTGTCGAAGATAAGCAAGGTAGTTGGAATTAAATGGAGATTACTAATTTTTCTTCTTATTTATAGCTACAAGTATTCCACTAAACAGCTCAAACCCTCTAGGATTTATTGATTATTGATAAAGTTACAGTTGGTTGAACATGGCGTTTTTGGAAGCTAAATTTTGCTCGGCTTTTTTTACTACTGAGTGTAGGTTACCACAAGTTGTGGAAAAAATGAATTCTACGTATACTCAGTCTACGGTCTCGGTGACATAGTGGAATCGATAAACTCGTTCAAGGTATTGATAAATCAATTAAAAGTCTTTAATTTAAACATCACAGTACCCAAGTAACACAAAATGTTTACCTGTATGTATTTTTGCTTTAATGTGACAAATAATAATGTTATCGCTTTGATGATTGGAAACTGTTTAGGATTCTACTATAGAAATGAAACAGCGCAGAAGGTGAACCATAAACTCTAACCTAACAAAATTGGTCTTCTTACCAATCGACCAATTCAACATGTTAGAAATGGAACAAATAGGGTAAGGGGATGTAATGTTAGCCTAGCTCCTTCATTCGGCCTATGTACCAAATAAGTAATTAATTCAGCAATAATCAACAAAATCATGTTGCTATTAGATTGACCGATGTAATCCGAAGCAATTGAGACAATATTAATAAACTTATAGTTTTACACTTCCACGTAATTTTCGATTTCTTGAAATTTTGGGGCATCATGATTTCACTGGTTAAGCTGAACAGATGAACTACACGATCTTCAAGTGATCTGAATTTGGCTTAATTGAATCGATATAGCAAGTAATGCCGCCTGGATGTACAGAAAATAGTAACACGTTACAAACTTACAGTTCACATTGCTAAAATAACAATGATTTTACAAGAAAATCAAAGACCCAATGTTAGGGACATATTTTTTTGTATGTTCCCAACTATGGCCTGTTGTATCAATAACGTAGTAAAAAGGTTGTTATTGGTAAAATTTCAAGTGGAAATGCATGTGTTTGCGGTTGCTTGTATTCAAGTGGCTCATCTAAACACAAACCGAAGGAACCAAGCCGTTGTATAGTGAATTATAATGTTTTCATTTTTGAATGGCTAACTATATGAACTATATGAACAAAACTTATGTGTTTCAAAACAGTTTTACTTTAGATTGTTTTGTGAAATTTTGTGTTAAGTAAAGCGAATACAGCTGACAATGCCTTAATTCATAAAATGAGAAGAAAAAAACCGTACAAAGACTGCATTTAGTAATAAATCCATTGAATGGGACGAATTTGCATCCATGAAAAGACCCAATTTGGTGCTTATAGACCGACATTAAATCCATATCCCTTGAAAGTTTCTGACTTTATTAAAAGAGTTGTGTAACTTTTCGTGATACAAACTACCAAATATCTTATCAAACATATCTTAGCAAGTCATCACGAGAACAAGGATCTCTCGCATCGTTCCATCGCTAAAACGTTGGGAATCGCGAATTCCACGGTGCCGCGAGTGATTAAGCGGTTCGAGGAACGGTTGACCACCTATCGGAAGCCCAGAAGTGAAGGAAAAAGTATTCCGTACAACACCAAAAATCACAACCGCGTAGTTGGGGCCTTCAACCGAAATCCGAATGCCTCCGTTCGGGATGTGGCTAAGAAGCTGCACCTAAGCCGCAGTTTTGTCCAGAAGGCCAAAACTAAGGCTGGGCTTCGAACGTTCAAGGTACAAAAGGCCCCTAATCGCGACGAGAAGCAGAACAAGTCCGCCAAAACCCGTGCCAGGAAGTTGTACCTCAACATGCTGACGAAAGTTGAATGCTGCATCATGGACGACGAAACATATGTGAAGGCCGACTTCAAACAGATCCCCGGCAACCTGTTTTTCACGGCCAAGGATAAGTTCAGCGTTCCGGAGCATGTCCGCACTCAGAAGATGTCCAAATTTGCGAAGAAATTCCTGGTTTGGCAAGCCATCTGCACGTGCGGAAGCGGAGTGCACCTTTCGTGACCAAGGACACGATGAACGGACAGGTGTACATAAAAGAGTGCCTCCAGAAGCGGCTGCTTCCTCTCTTGAAGGCCCACAACGTCCCAACAATCTTCTGGCCGGATTTGGCCTCACGCCACTACTCCAAGGACGTGCTGAATTGGTATGCGGACAATAAGGTCAATTTCGTGCCGAAAATGTTCAACCCTCCCAACACTCCGGAGCTCCGCCCCATCGAGAAGTACTTGGCGATTATGAAGCAGCACCTTCTTAAACGACCTAAGGTAGTGAAGACAGTCGAGGAACTAAAGAAAGTATGGGTTTACATGCAAAAAACAATTGATTCACAGGTTGTGCAGAATCTTATGGCCAAGGTGCGGGCATTTGCGTATGGACTGTAAATAAAATACGAGTAAAATGGTAAAATGAAGTTTAATAGTTATTTCTCAATCCCTGAAAATTTTATGGCAATCGGATGAAAACTCGAATTTTGCGAATCAATTTTGTGTGTGGCAATTTCATCGTGGACACCCTTTACTCTTTTTAACATAATTGAATTCAGGAGTAGGAAAGTGAATCAAAGTAAATTAAATGGATTTGCTATACTTTGATGATCGGTAGATTACACTTCAGTATTTGCTTATGTGTCAAGCAATTGTACCCTTATGTGTCAAGCAATTGCAAACAATAATTGCCCGTGCAAATAATTTTCGATCGTACAAGGCAACAGCAATATTATTTTTTCATCATACCGGCATAACCGAATTAGGTTCCTAAGTGTTTCAGCGGTAAACATGAATGTGATATAAATAGATTGTTGATAGTTTCATGTCTTACTTAAAAGTACAAACGGCCATTCGACGTCCAATACGACACGAACAAAACATACCTGACTAGTTGTGTTGGCACTTGACATATCACGAAAATGTTTGTTCCTCAAAATACGGAAGACTTGTGTTGCTACATTTGTACAACATAATATGCAAACACGCAAGACGTCAGATGTAAACAAACATGTCCTAACTCAAAACATCAAACAGATAAGGTCTGTATCCCAAATAATCTGGACACCTTCAAATCATTGTAACTTTTGAAAAATTTAAACGTAAGAATGAAAAAATTCACTTTGGTATAGCTGAGAGTCTGTGATGAAAAAGACTATAATTGATGTTTACATTTTATGTTTAGTATTCAAGATGGCGACGAAAGAAAAACAAAGGCGCGAGCGAATTTTGTACGGGCGTACGGAAAATCCTGACTTGTCAATACGGGACATTGCCTAAACATTGGATTTGCCTAAATCCACTGTTCACGATGTGCTCAAATCATTTCCGGAACGTTTGACGGTGGAGAGGAAACCAAGAAGTGACAAAAACATTGGACGCGCAGATCCTGTCATGGACCGAAAGGTGAAAAGGAAACTAACGAAAAACCCAAATCTCTCCATTCGAACGGTGGCTCGTAAAATAGGGATGTCGCCTGGTTTTGTCCAAAAATCAAAACAACGTTTGGGACTTCAGTCATATAAAGTAAAAACAGTTCCAAATCGCAACGACAAACAGAACTTGGCAGCAAAATCAGGGGCTCGACGTTTGTACTGCGAATATTTGACGAAGTTTTCATGCGTTGTTATGGATTATGAAACTTATGTCCTGGAGGATTTCAAGCAGCTTACAGGGCTGCCTTTTTATTCTGCTATGGCCAGAAATGCTACAGCTGAGCATTTCAACACGAAAAAGGCATCGAAATTTCCCAAAAAATACCTTGTGTGGCAAGCAATTTGCACGTGTGGCAAAAAGAGTAAATCTTTCGTCACTACAGGCACAATCAACAAGGAGATCTATCAGAGAGAGTGTCTGCAGAAGCGATTGCTACCGTTCATCAAACGTCTCAAAGAAAAACCTTTGTTCACGCCCGATTTGGCATCATGCCACTATGCTAAAACTGTGATGAAGTGGTACCAAGCAAATCAAGTGAACATTGTACCATAAACCTCAAGCCCGCCAAATTGCCCAGAGCTACGACCAATCGAGAGATATTGGGCTTTGATGAAGCGGAAGCTTTCTGGAAAGAGGCAAGGAATCAAAGACATCAAACACTTCCTGCAAATTTGGACAAAGACGGCTTGTACGATTTCTGAAGAGTCTGTACAAACCCTAATAGACGGAGTTATGCGCAAAGTTCGAAAATTTTATGCAAATACCGAATAACTATGTTTTGTCTTCACGAATAGTTAAAACACATCCCATGAATCTGAAATAAACAATTACGACGGAAATATAATGCGAAATTTATGTTTTATTCATGTTTTGAGGTGTCCGGATTATTGTGGATACAGACCTTAAGAATTGCCAGCAAAATATCTCTCGAATAACAGGTTTTGTTATTTTGGATACCTGGGATTACCTGAGCGGTACTATTTTGGTATTGTCTTACCTCAATTTGGTATTCGCATAGCATTGTGGAAACAATTTTATGGTATTATTCTTAGGTATTTTATATCTTAATCAGAGTTCTTAAATACCAAGGCCAGTTATCAAGTTATTCGGTTGTGCTCGGGTACCTAAACATCCGAATCGCTCCCTGAAACAAAATTTAGTGGCCAAAAAGCGAGCACGTTTACTATACGAACGAGTTTTGACGAAATTTGATGGCTTTATTTTAATGGATGACGAAACATAAAGATTGGACTCGGAAAAAATGCGACATTGCGAAAACGGAATACCCTGAGAGCGCGCGGAAGATAAGACAGTTCTTTAAGAATAACCCGAACCTTTCCACCCAAGACGTGGCCAAAATGGTCAATTCGTCGAAGTGGTTCGTCCAGCAGACCATGAAGCGGGCTGGGCTATGTATTTTTAAGGTCAGGAAGGCGCCAAATCGGACTTACAAGCAAAACACGGTGGCCAAATTTCGTGCGCGGAAGCTGTACCGTGAGTGGCTGGTCAAGCCAAGGCTGTCTCGTCATGGACGCCGAGACATATATCAAGACGGACACCAAACAAATCCCAGGCCTCGAGTTTTTTTGTCATTACGTCCCGCATGGAGGTTCCGGAAAAGTTCCGGAAGAGAAAGATGGACAAATTCGCGAAGAAGTACCTGTTGTGACAGGCGATCTGCGAGTGCGGACGGTACAGCAAGCCGTTCGTTACAACCGGCACCATAAACGGGCAGATTTATCGAGAGGAATGCTTGCAGAAGCGCTTGCTGCCCTTCCTCCGCTCTCACCGTGGTCCCACGCTGTTCTTGCTGGATCTCGCTTCGTGCCATTACGCCAAGCCTGTAATGGATTGGTACGAAGCGAAGGGCGTTAATGTGGTCCCGAAGGAGGCAAACCCGCCAAATACACCAGAACTTCGTCCGATCGAAAAGTTTTGGACGATAATGAAGAAGAAGTTGAAGAAAAGCGGAAAAACATTCAAAACCGATGAAGCTTTGAAGAAAAACTGGGAGAAATTGTGTAAGGAAGATAGACAAAGCCTCGCCCAAGATTTCATGAGCAGTGTTAAGAGAAATGTACGAGCATTCAGCTTGGGGGAGGAAATTCAATAACATAGCCAAGTAAATAGTTATTTAATACCTGAAAGTTTGAGAAGTATCCGATTTAAAATGAATTTTTGGTGATCATTTTTGTGTGCCTCATTTTTTCCGAGTTAGCAAGATGGCATCTTCAAAAAGATATTCGAGGGTTCAGAGCTTTTTGAATGGTGTACGCATTAGACCAGAACACGTCTTCTATGTGGTGCTAGTGTTTATGGGAACTTTTTGTAATTTCTTTATTTTGATTTGTATGAATTTATTGTTTAAGGAAATTTATTCTAGCAATCATGGTTTTCCAGACGTTCGACTTCATAATTCAGAATTATTTCACTGCGTGGCACTGGTTTGCCTGTGAACTATGTAATGAATGTTAAGCGCTAGTGCACATGAGAGGCTGATTACCCCAATAATTTTGGTACGTTCTTCTGACAACTTTGGGTTACTCCTTCAGAGAAGTTCTTCACAAAACTTCAGGTAAATCCTTTGGAGAACTTTATGGAAGTTCTTCAGAAAACTTCATGGAAGTTCTTCAGAGAACTTCATGGAAGTTTTGCAGAGAACTTCAGGCAAGTTCTTCAGAGATCTTCAGGGTAGTCTTGTGGAGAACTTCAGAGAAGTTGTGCAGATAATTTCAAGGAAGTTCTTCAAATAACATCAGGGAAATTCTTCAAAGAACTTCATGGAAGCTCTGAAAGAACTTCAAGGAAGTCTTTCAGAGAACTTCATGGAAGTTTTTCTGAGGACTTCAGGGATGTTCTGCAAAGAACTTCAGTGAAGTATTTCAGAGAACTTCAGAGAAGTTTTCAGGGAACTTCAGAGAAGTTTTTCAGAAAACTTCAGGGGAGTTCTTCAGAGAACTTCGGAGAAATTCTGCAGATAACTTCAGGAAAGTTCTGCAAAGAACTTCAAGAAAGTCTTTTGGAGAACTTCAGGGATTTGTTGCAGTGAGCTCCTGGAAAGTTCTTTATAGAACTTCATGGAAGTTCTGCAGAGAACTTCAGGGCACTTCTGCAGAAAACTTCAGGAAGTTCTCAAGAGACTGCATTAGCGTTTGTTTAATGATGTACCGTTTAAAATCCGCACACACAAAATTCATTCTCAAAACTCGAGTTTTATTCCAATTACCATAAAATTTTCAGGAACGAAAAACACATGAGAGTTAGTTTTGGCATCATTCATTTAATTTATTTCGCCTTCATATCTGAATGTCATAAGGTTCTGCATGACCTCAAAGTCGACAGTTTTTTTTTTGCATATTAACCCATGCTTTCTTCATTTCTTCTACATTCTTGATTACTTTAGGTCGGTTTAGAAGGTGCAACTTCATAATGACCCAGTATTTTTCTATTGAGCGCAGTACCGGTGGTTTGGGGGTTCAGATCTTACGCGCACAATCTCTAGCACGACCTTCATGTAGTAGCGTGATTCCAAATTCGGACAGAAGATCGTCGGACCATCGTTAGCCTTCAGGAGAGGGAGAAGCCGCTTTTGGGGACACTCTTCCAAATACACCTGTCCATTCATCATGCCTTGCGGTTGCGGTAATGAAAGGTATACTCCGCTTTCTGCAAGTACAAATCGCTTACCATATTAAGAACTTCTTGGCGAACTTCGACATCTTCTGTATCCGGAGGTTCTCGGGAGCATCACACTTATCTTTGGCAGTCACACACAGGTTTCCTGGAATCTGGTTGAAGTCCGCCTTCACATATGTCATAACTTCTGGTCGCACAACTTCCGGGCAGGTCTTTTTGGAACCGTAATCTGTTTCTCGTCACGGCTTAGAACTTCTCGTGCAAAATATGCATCTTATCTTGACAGATACGCGTATTTCGTCTACAAGGTGCAGACTTCTTAAGAGTCGTGTACTAATAACTCGACTGAACACACTTTCTAGGATTTAATATGGTGACCTTACTGCCTCGGTACGGTAATCCGAAACAGTAATACTTTGCACACTTTCACTTTGTTATGTGGAACTGCTCGGAATTTGTTGCGGAAGCTTTCGAGTGATCTTTTCTGCGTCAGCTTCGCAATGTTTCGCTGCTGCTGAAGAAGCAAGTCGGGCTATTCAGTTATCGCTTTACTGTACATTTATTCCACTATCCGGCAAACATTGAACTCATTTTAATAACTAGAAATTTGGACGGGGAGAATAAATCAAAACTCGATCATGTCTATACCGAGAACGCTGTGTGCCAAAATCCATTTATTAATTTGTTTTATGACCCCTACAATTTGGGTATCCGTGATGAATGCTACCAATGATTTTGAACTTAAGCACTGCTCTTGAATTCTAGCAAAATATTGTTTGTATATTTAATTAAAGATTTAAACTAATCAAAAGAAAATATTAACGATTCAACGTGGCAAACGAGCTCTGATCTAATGCGTACACCATTCGAAAAGCTCTGAACCCTCGAATATCTGTTTTGAAGATGGCATCTTGCTATATCTCAATAATCTCGAGATCCAGATTATACAGTAAGTATACAAGCTACACTAGCGCCATGGAGTGAGATAATTTTGAATGGTTGAGTCGAGCTCATAGTTTTTCAACTAACTTTCCTAAAAACAGTATATTTATACACGATGTAGATTTCAAAGTACAGGTAATACACAAAGCTTGCATGCACGTTAGTGCCATCTAGCGGATGAGTTCTGAACTACTGTTAATACCATCTGAAGGGTCTCACTCAACGATACATCTTTGTCGCAGACGCCAACTTGCTATATGTCAAGGATCTCAGGATATTCAGGTTATAAAGTATGCTTACAGGCACACTAGAGCCACGTAGTGAGACAATTCTGAACTTTTAAGTTTACTATTCAGAAATCCTTGGTCTACTGAACAACTTTGCTTATATAATAAGAATCACGAGATATTCTCTGATGAGACAACAAAGGTCAATCAACATGTATCATTTGCGACCAGCATCAAGAGAATCCGCGTTTGTTGGGGAATTTACTGTACTTTGCTGTTTTTTGTTTGTTTTTTTCCGTCGGCCTATTTCCTCGCATAGTGACAATCGCCGACACCAGGAAGACCACCTGGACCCTACCTATCGACTCATGACTATGAACCGGGACGAACGGCTTTACTGACCAGATTTTTCGCCTCAGAAAAACCACCGACGTCGACTGGGATTGAACCCAGACCCACTGGGGTGCCAAGTGGCAGTCACGCTTACCACTGCACCACCGACGCGTTGCCGGCAATTGATGCTGTTTTTTGTTAAAATATGCTGTTTTGCAACGGTCATAACTTTTTCTGATGAAGTCGGATCGACAGAATTTCTTCTGAAAAGTTGTTTGTTGAAGTCTGACAAATTATAAAAATGCTTCTGAAGCATTTACATTTGAGCTGAGACAGTTATTTGAATAGTTCTTAAAATATATCAAAATTTAAATTTTTGATGCCGCTTTCAAATTGCATGAGGTCAAAATACGATATTTGGTGGTTTTTGGACCCAAGCTAACGGACACTGGTATGGAGCTTTGGTTCTCAAAACTTTTTCGGATTTTGTCGACCAGTGTAATATATCGTACTTCTGGGGAAACTTAACCTGATCAAATGTTCATTCCATATGATTTGCTTTTACCATTTTCAGAAAAAGCCTTAGCTTTTTCTTTTATTAGAATCTAAGTGTCATTTTACCAGTTCCCTTCTCTGTCCATACTACCAACGGTTGAGCTTGTTCCCTTTGCTGCTTTTAGCACATCACAATTTCTCAATGCCCTTCGTGAGGGCGGCTACTATCTTGATTTATATCCCGCACGTAATTTCAGTCGCATTAAATTACGCCTTTCGGAGATATCAAACCGATTCAATCACCATCATTACGTTTAACTTATATCTTCACCGTGAAAAGACCGTAGAACGAGCGCCAAAGGTGCCCGGCATCTTTCCTCAGCTTTTTTTTATTATTTTCATTGATGATGTTGATAAAGTACCTCAGCAGCTCAGTGCAGGGAAGGTTCAACAGCCTCAATTCTATGGTCCGTAGATCAAGCGAGATACCGAGAGAGCACGCAGCCTCCCTCCGCTATTTATAGACTCATAATTTAGCCCGTACATCGCATTTATCATTACTGTTCAACTGCGCCCGAGCACCGAAGATCGCGCCACACGGTCAAGAACGGACCTATCCCTGCAGACGGTTGAACCGGTGAAAAAAGGGAAGCAAATGGTCAATTATGTGGTGTGCGCGAAGTGCACTTGTGGTCTAAGCTGTTGCTGGATCTCAGAAGCCGAGGGCAACGAGCTTCTACTGCCGTCTTGGTCGGTTTAAAAAATAGCGCAAACCCTCGAGGGTCATTTGCGCGAAAGATATGCGCCAACAGAAGCTGATTAAATTACGTCGATCAAGATGGGCAATTCCACTACTGCTGCAACAT
>JASCZW010013299.1:0-26082 GCA_034211315.2 Aedes japonicus
GCATAAACCACTCTTAGGCACATAAGCCTGTGCGTACTCTCTAGATTACTAACGTAGCTCTTGGTACTTAAGGTGGTGATCTATGCCGGCCCGCCGTACCTAAGAATAGACAGGGCGACACTGGCCAGGAATTTACGCTTACTCCCTTGCGCCGCCGAGCTATTCGACATCATGCAGGATAATGCCGATTTAGCCATAGACGCTTTCTTGCAGGCGTAATCGACGTGACTGACAAAGGACATCTTATCGTCAATCATACCCCAAGATACCTATAAGACCTCTTCGATTCGATTGTGCAGTTACCTGCTCTGATCGTTGTATGTTCCTCCGATTTCCGATTATTCACCACCGTGACCTCAGTCTTATGGTGGGCTAGCTCCAATTGCCTGGAACACGTCCAGCTCTCCACAATGCCGATGGAGTGCGAGGCCGTTAACTCGACCTCTTCGATGGACTCACCACATTCTACAGGGTGATGTCGTCCGCAAACCCGACTATCTTCACCACGTTCTGAAACTCAAGCCGTAGAACTTCATCGTACATCGTGTTCCATAATACCCAGGAATCTGAAGCCAGAGTCCCCCAGCGATCACCTGCAGCAGCTCTGGTTAACGCTCGGTTGAAGCCGCCGATCCTCTGGTTTTGGCCATTACTACCCGGTAGGCGTCACCCCACGGATGCGTATTGGCCTTCTGATACAGACCCTCGAAGCAGACTCGCTTGCTGGCCTTTTTCTCCCTCTTTAGTGCGGCCTTCGTGGCGACTAGCGCCCCTCTACGCTCGATTCTCTCGGCCGCTCTCTTTGCACCCTCCGTCTTGCGTGGAGGCATGTTCTCCGTCCACCAATACACCAGCGATCTTCCATTCCTCGGTTTGATTTCCCTTGGCATGGTCGCATCGCACACTCGTGTATGTGTCATAACGAGTCGTTCGCCGCACGGTTCCTGGGTTGCGCGTAAGTTTCGTTCCCTCTCATGCGCCTCTTTAAAAGTCTCTACATCAAAGAAGGATGTTCCTCCGGGGGAATGGAGTGGATGTTCCTCCTTCCGCACGCTGCCTTGTATTGTGGACGATACAATAACGAACCGCCAAGTGGTCGCTATGGGTGTAGCCATCATCTACCCTCCAATTGCTTATCAGCCCAGGACTGCTGAATGTTATATCGATCATCGATTCCGCTCCGTTTCTGTGGTAGGTACTCTTGGTACCCCCGTTGGCTAAGTCCACATTGATCCTAGCCAAGGCCTCCAGAATAATCTGCCCCCTGGGGTTGGTGAGGCAGCTCCCCCACTCGAGCGCCCAAGCGTTGGAGTCCCCCGCTACTACCAACGGATTCAGGCCAGTTAGCTCAGTGGTCATCCGATCGAGCTTGTTAGAAAACTGTTCTATCGACCATCTTGGCGGTGCGTAGGAGCTGCAGAAGAACACTCCATTCACTTTTACAACCACGAAGCCTTCGTTTGTGGTAGACACAACCTCCCGAACCGGGTACTTGGCCGTCTTCCATAAAACCTGTCCTAAATGCAGTTTCCGTTGCCGGCTGGGATGCGGTATGGGTCGTAAATTATGGCGATATCCGATGCCGACTCGCTATCTGTTTGACACAGCAGTTGCTGGGTGGCCTCACAATGGTTCAGGTTTAGTTGGGTTACCTGCATTACGGTTGGCTCGTTGGAATACTCTTAGTGGCCGGGCACGGCTCCACGAGTTACACGATCACAAAAGACTGCCAGCTGAAGCACTCTCCACCACTTACAGGCCATCTGTAGTCAATCTACACCTTGAGGAATTGAAATTTCTGTATTCGCCAAACGATTTTCTAGAATATGGTACATCTGCACACGTACTACAAAATTTTCGTTGATAAACTTAAAACATTTTGGTCGGTTTCTGGGATGTTCCAGATTATGCAAAATGTACTTGGGGCTTCAGAATCCCAGATTACGGCTCGTATTTAAAATTATTGATTGAACCTTTGGGATGGTAAACAGTTATTTGTTTATTTTGTGATGTTCTGGGTAATCCAAACTGTCTTTGACTCCATAAGTTAAGATCTACAGTAGTAACTATAGCTCTTTGGGCTATTCAAAGCTACGCTACGTATTAAACCATATTCAGTGAATATTGTCGAACGTGAAAAAAACGTTAAGATATCAACTGGGATAATCTAGGTCATCCAAACTTTCTTTGAGTTCAGAACAGTATGCAAAGGGACAACATGTATTTTACAATGTTCAATTAATAGTGTGGAAGATCGACATACATAACGCGGCAGTCTTGGGATATTTTAGGTCATCTAAATTGTCCTCAAGTTCCAAAACTAAAACAAACGGAAATGTCGCGGTGTCCCAGACATGACAGATCTATTGATGCAACATTTGTCCGGATAGCACAGGGTCAGCTTTGAGCATCTCTGCCAATATGCGATCAACCCCAGGAGCCTTATTGGGTTTCATGCTTCGGATAGCTGCTTTGATCTCCTGCAATGATGGGGCTTTGGAGTTGACGCGAATGATGCGCTGTATCCGTGGCCGACCATGCCGAGATGGTTGGTTGCTAACGTCGGAACTTGCAGAAGTTGTCCGAAGTGCTCAAACGAACGTTTCAACTGGTCAGTGGGGTCGGTAAGTAACTGACCAAAGTACACCGAGTATGGCAGGAGAAAATTTGTGTATATTGGAAGCAAACTGTTCAACGATCTTCCCCGATGTTGTTGGTCCATACATGTTCAAGAATATTCTGAGAAAAACATCTGTAGAATCAAATATTCAGGTATCATCCTTAAAAGATGCTAGGCCATACTAAGGATTCTGTACTTTGGTCTGGTTAATTCCAGCTTTCTGTCAGCTTTGCAACCTTTACAACACTCCGTCATCGCTTTGGGGTTTCCAAAACGACAAGCTGTCAAGCATGCCAAGGATTCTGGACTTTGGTCTGGCCAAAGCCAGCCTTCTGCTAGGTAAAACAAAGCTGTATATGTCTGGCCGAAGCCACCAATGGTACTGTGCCCTCAAGAACTACAAACCTTCCAGCTTTGCAACCTTTACCACACTCCGTCATCGCTACGTGGATTCAGGAACGCCAAGCTGATCATTAGCTCCCCGTCAGCCTTACCAGGGGTTCTGGACTTCGGTCTGGTGGAAACGAGCTCTCTGTCATCTCTGCAACCCTCACAACACTCCTTCATCACTATGTGCATTAAGAAAAGACAAGCTGTTAACCAGTTTCTTGTCAGTCACACCAATGGTTCTGGTTTTCAGTCTGGTCAAAACCAGCCTTCTGTTAAGTAAGATGGAGCTGTATATGTCTAGCCGAAGCCACCTATAATCTGAAGTTCTACAAACCTTCCAGCTTTGCAACCTTTACCACACTCGGCTATCGCTAAATGGATACCAGAATGACGAGCTGCCCATCAGGTTTCTGGCAGCCATACCAAGAATGCCGGACATCGGTCTGACGAACACTGGAAGTGCACTCTGTTGTATCCAATGAGGCTTTATTGAAGCTTCACTCCTACGGGTTTTCCTTCTGATAAAAAAACAAAAAACAAAAAAAGACAGCAACCAAGTCAACGATACTTATATAAATGTCTGCACAACTAAATCTCAAAAGGTAGCCGAAGCCGCCCCATCGCACGGTGCTCCCTCCTATCTATCACTGTTTCTCGACCCAACCGGGAGACGGTGACGAAAAAAGTGATCATCCAATTTGCCGATGTTACTCAGCTCTGATGTAGCTACCTTCCACCCAACTTCCCAGGAAGCTTTATAGAGATCTGAGCGCTTTGAAGCATCGCCCAGCTTCAAAGCATTCGGCTTCATAAAGCTACCGGGATGCAATCAGGAAGAAACGAGAGTGTGTGTGTGTGTTTGTGAGAGTTGAGAAGTTTCCCCCCTTCTTCCCGCATTTGCCCATCCCGATGAGATTGAAAACTATCAATCCGGAAGAACGAGGTGCCGTTTTTGCTTTCACCAGTCAGTGATTGCATTCGGAGATACTTCAACTCGAGTTGCAGTGTCTGTTTTTGCTCTAATTAGTGATTGATTAGATGTTGATTGCAAATTAAGTTTCAGAACTTCTAACAAGTGAAGATTAGTTTTAGGATTTTCCGCGCGGCAAAAAGCGTCTCGCACCTCATTAACTTCAGGGCAGAGAAGTCCGAGAGAAGTACCTAAGTGACATCTCAATTAGGGCGAAGTGCGTTCTACGTTACACTTGGTGAACTTCTGACCGGCGGCGGGCCATCCGAGCCATGTCCGGTCGCTAAGAGAATTAACGCTCTTGAGATTTCGCTTCCAACGAGGGGTGGGGGTGAGCCCAGACAGTGACAAGATTAGCATAATATTATTAGGGCACATTTTGAGACGAGGTACACAGTTCTTTTTAATGTAGTTGTTTCGGCTGCCTCGGAGGACAAGAAGTTGGCATTAAACCGGTGGATGCAATGAAATTAGTGACGGATGGGATACCCTGGTCGAGGACACAATCTATTAGAAAGCCAACGCTCGAGGTATATTCGGGATGGGTGGGAATGAACTTTTTTAATTTGTATGATTTATGTTCCATAACTTAACTGAGAGTAACGGATAATTAAACAAGATTGTTTGCATAATTCTAAAGTCAAATAGGGAAGCGTTTCTCAATCAATGCACAGTGGACAAGAACTGATGAAAACTAAGGAAAAAATCGGTAACTTTAGTCGCTTTTAAGCGCGGCCTGTAAACAAGGCCATTTCCTCTTGGAAATTGTCTGGGAAATCGAATGGAACTGGTTTCAATCACCGCACGGATGTGGTTGTTTAGTTATAGAGCTTATTTTACCCCACTTTGTCTTATATTCTTGAATCATTTATAGACATCTTTGTACGGAGAGGCTCAAGATCCACAAAATAGTGCTAATCCCATGTGAAATTTCCTAGAAAATCGAATAAAAGCTGTTCCAACTGCCGCACAGCCCTGTTAACAAATATATGGCTGATTTTACCCCACTTCCCCTTATATTATTGAATAATTAATAGATATCTTTGCTCGGAGTCGCTCAAGATCATCAAAATAGTACTAGTCCAATGCGAAATTTCCTGGAAAATCTTAAAGAGGTTGTTTAACCAACGAACGGCTTTGAGAACACAGATATGGCTGATTTCACCCCAGTTTAATAGTTGAATTATTTATCGCAAGAATATAAGAGGAATTGGGATAAAATCAGCTAAATCTTTGTTCACAGAGCCGTGCAGTGAAATGAAACAACTTTTATTTGATTCTCCAAGAAATTTTACATAATCTTAGTACTACTTTGTTGATCTTAAGCCTCTCCGTGCAAAGATGTCTATAAATTATACAAGAATATAAGAGGAAGTGGGGTAAAATCAGCCATATCTTCGTTCGCAGAGCCGCGTGGTAGATGAAGTAACTGCTATTCAATTTTTCAAATTGTTTTTCATAGGATAAGCTTTATTTGGTTGATCTTGAGCCACTTCGAGCAAAGATATCTATAAACTATTCAAGAATACTAGGGGAAATGGGGTAAAACCAGCCATATCTTCGTTCACAGGGCTGCGCGGTAGTTGAAATAGCTTCTATTCGATTTTGCAGGAAATTTTACATAATCTTAGCACTACTTTGTTGATCTTGAGCCTCTCAATGCAAAGATATCTATAAATTATTTGAAAATATAAGGGGAAGTGTGGTAAAATCAGTCATATCTTTGTTTAAAGAGCTGCGCGGTAAATGAAGTAACTTCTATTCAGTTTTTCAATAAATTTAGCATAGAATAAGCCTTATATGGTTGATCTTGAGCCGCTCCAAGCAAAGATATCTATAAACTATTCAAAAATACAAGGGGAAGTGGAGTAAAACCAGCTATATTTTCGTTCACAGAGCCGTGTGGTAGTTGGAACTGCTTCTATTTGAATTTCCTGAAAATATCACATGGGACTAGCACAATTTTGTTGATATTGAGCCTCTCCGTGCAAAGATGTCTATAAATTATTCAAGAATATAAGAGGAAGTGGGGTAAAATAAGCTCTATAACTCCACAACCAAATCCGTGCGGTGATTGAAATCAGTTCCATTCGATTGCCCAGGCAATTTCCAAGCGGAAATGACCTTGTTTACAAGCCGCGCTTGCAAACAAAAGTTATCGATTTTTTCCTTTATTTTCATCAGTTCTCGCCCACTGTGCAATGGGACACATTTTCTCCAGGTGGCAGATGTACTTTTGCATAAAACATCCATAAAAATTGTTAAGCGTTCCATATAAAATATTTCATAAGATTCATAAATACAACCTATACACTGTGAAGTTAAGTTAAGTTAACTCATTTTTATTTTCTACTGTAGTTTGATGTAAAAGCTATTTGGAAATATACGTAAAATCTATCACCATCATTGAGTAACTGTAATTGAAAATTATTCCAATTTCATGAAAATGTCACCAATTGAAAAATTGCACTGGGAAAGAAGTTACTCTCACAGGCTCGTTTCGGGTGACCTTTTCTGGTTCTGCTCTGCCACAATTCATCGAGCTGGATAAACTTCGGCTACCTGTGTGGTTGTTCGTACCTCTGGTAATGATCTGCCAAAATCTGAAAGCACTTGGGACAAAGGGCCTCCCATTGCGGCAATCAGGCATGCTGCTCCACTAGTGGGGAGAAACATGAGGATGGCACACCAAAATGTGCTTTCTGCTAGGGAACTAATCCTCATGATCTCTCAAACAACCCGGGAAAATTGGAACGTTTTCTGAAACAACGTTCAAGGCGGTTAAGAAAGCCTCGCCATCATCCATAAATACAAATCCTTTAGCTCCTCTGTCAGATAACTATTCTGACTCTGACTTGGCTAAGGAGGGAACAATATTCAGCTTTACGAAAGCAAAGACTTATCCGAAAACGGAAAGTTGCTGAACAGAAGCCCCAAATCAGCTTGCCGAATTCAAGGAGTGTTGAGAAACAGGAAAATCTGAATTCGCCTAGTTTTCGTAGAACCAAGTACACACAGCATTTCCTATTACTCCCGGAGACATCCAAAAGCCATGTTGCTCCGATTTTAAGAACAGAAGCTCCAACTTCAGGTTTTTCTCATTCGATGATATTGTGGAAGGTATTTTCAAGTACCTTGAAATTGCTGATTCTCTTAAAAGCATTGTTTTGGCAGTGCTTCCCACTGTGAACAATTTTTTGAAGCAATTGACAATCAAGTGACCCCTCCTTGCAGCAATCATTTCCTTCGATGGATAATATTCCAAGTGAGATCTGGTGTTCGATCACTGTTCTGCAGTATAATTGTCGAACTCTTCTTCCCAGATTGGAATTTTTTAAATGTAAGCTCACAATCGGTTGTGATGCATTCGCTCTTTGTGAATCATGGCTCTTGCCCGAAATCGATCTTCAGTTTCATGATTTCAATATTATTCGTCTTAATCGTGAGGATTCAAGTGCTATTCCTTCTATAGAGTGAATTTTCCTCTAATCCCAGGTAATGGAATTGTCGCATGTCAGGCTGTAATTAAAAACAAAAGCCTTTGCATTGCTTCTGTGCATATGCCTGTGAGCCTCCATTAACCGGAACAACTCTCAGATATCTGTTCGGTCCTTCCTGCTCCACGGTTGATCATGAGAGATTTGGACCCTCACGGTACAGCCTTGGGAGAACTGAACAATGACAACCGGTCTTCCCTGATATATGACCTCTGTGACAACTTCAATATGACAGTTCTCAACAATGGTGAAGTAACACGTTTGTCTGGTCCTTCCTCAGTTCATAATAAATTGAACCTCACACTTTGCTCGAATTTATTATCGTTGGACTGCAGATGTTAGATCATTTGCCTATTAAAATTTCGGTTGTCACCGGGTTCAATCCGCCGGAATCCATCAACATCACGTATGATCTAACTCGTAATATTGATTGGACAAAGTTCAGGACAGCAGTAGCTGAAGCCGTAGCGACGGTAGAAGAGCTTCCACCACTGGAAGAATATAACTTCCTCTCCAAGCTGATCTTAGACAGCGCGCTTAAAGCTCAAACTCGACCAGTTACTGGAACGTCATTCCGCAGGAAATCTCCTTCTCTAAGGTGCGATCAGCAATGGACCGAGGTTTATCGTAAAAAGTCCGACGTGTTTAAAGTTTTTCGTAGACGTGGAACACCTGAGCACTTCGAAGTATACACAACTCTCGCACGAGAACTTAAGAGCCTCATCAAGGCCAAGAAACGCGGATACTGGCAAAGATTCGTGGACGGGCTATCGCGTGAGACGTCGATGAGTACTTTCTGGAATACGGCGAGAAGATTGCGCATCCAAACTACGATCAACGAGAGCGAGGAGTACTCGGACCAATGGATCCTCAAGTTCGCACAAAAAGTTTGTCCAGATTCTGTGCCGGCGCGTTTGACCCCTCGATACCACGAACTCAATATATGGGATTAGCCAACCCCTCTCAATGGTAGAAGTCTCTCTCTCGCACTTCTTTCCTGTGGTAATACAGGCTCCAGGAGTTGCTTGGAGCAAGTTCAGCTTACTCAAGAACCTCCCAGAAGTCACTAAGAGGCGCATGTTGAACTCGTTTGATCAATTTCTCTCGTCATGCTCCTTGTTCCGTATATGTCGCTGAATCATCTGCTACACACTTTACGCTATAAATCGTTGTATCACTCACACCGGATCAGTATTTCATTTTTACGGATAGTCTTAGTCATATAGAGGCTATTCGCTCCTTGAGGCCGGTAAAGCACTCCTCGTATTTTCTCATGAAAATATAGAAACTTCTAAGTGCTTTATCTTCGCGTTTTTTTATTATTACCTTTTTAAGGGTCCCTTTTCATTGTTTAATTCTGGGCAATGAGAAAGCGGACCCGCTTGCAAAGCTGGGCGTTATTGAAGGTGATATTTATGATCGATAAATTGCTTTCAATGATTTTCTTTTCCTATTTTTTGTCAACAGTCCCCCGTCATCTGGCAGCATACAGGGTAGGCCCATATAAATGACGCATGAAAACAAAACTGTATCTCTCACGAAAAGACAAATAATTTAAATGTTTATTTTGTTATTCTGTTTATGTGTTATTTTTTATGTGCACATATTTAAATTTCGATCCTATCGCCTTTAGCTTTAAAAATTGCCCTTAGTCTCTTCGGAATGGCATTACAAGCGCACCTGATTTTCGGGGATTTCATCCCATATCTTCTGTATGGTAACTCTGAATGTTTCAATACCAATTGGTTTTAGATCTCAGCAGTGAACTTCCATGATTCCGCAAATAGAAAAATCCTGAAGATTTGCATTTCTTCAAATGCGTTTCCAGGACCTCTTTTACAAAGTATGCTGCGTTGATTTTTACTCCCTTATTAATGAAAAGCAGTGGTAGACGATCTCCCTCAGAAATCGCTCTCCAAATCGTGACCGAAATATGATTTTGGAAGCGTTAAACTGCGCAAATTGAGGAAGAGATATCCTGAATACTCGCTGCATTGACCCTGTCATTTGGAGCTTTGAAACTTTGCTGCAATACGGTTTTTTTCATCCAAAAACAAAATTATGGAATCACCGTGCCGAAGAAGTTATCCGCGACAACGAATGACTCGGTTCTTCTAGTTGGCTTCCGAAAATCCATGAAATTTTCTTAGGCACTTCCTGTCGGCGGAATCTAGCGAACACTAGTTTGTTTACATATTAATCAGTCCCTCTTTAATATGCTGGCAACCAGATGGCTCTTGCGATGGCTAGAAGAATTCCACACTGAAACAAAATACTGCGTCACTTATCTGGGTCTACTCTGTAAATGAAGTGAAGCAAATTTGAGGCTATGGCAATATTCCATCATTCCAAAGGTGTCGAAGAAATTAGGGGAATCAGTCCGGCAACAACTTGACAGCTCCAGAATATAGTCAATGTACCCCGATATTCGTGGCCCCCTGGTTGTATCAAATTGGATAAATCCCAGAGCAAATTATCAATTGAAAGTATTTACAACAACTGTTATTTTCAAAGCTGTGGAGCTAATATATGTATTTGATGAATATAATGCTGACGATGACCCGTAGCATTGGAAGATCACCTTTTTGTGGTGCGCTACGGCGTCTCAGATTTACCACGGAACCCTGGACCGAATTAATTCAAACTAGGGATCATATTTGTTTTTGTAGTTAAAGGAATGTATAATAGTCCTTATTACATTACCACACTGGAAATTTATTTTCGTAAAGCAGCTTTCACGCGTTTCGTAAACATGGATTTTGTATATAGAACAAATGTCTCGTATATTGTATGAAACATTCATAATGCTTTTTATCTGGTGAAATTCTATCATTACACCTTTTTGTAAAATGCACGAAATGAACTTCGTGATGACCAGCCAATCGCTGTTTCTCTTTTATACCGTACTCATGTATGAAGATGTTGCTGCTGGTATGGGCGGAAATAATTTATCCATCCCAAAATAAAAATCAAAGCGCTGCCGTGAGCTATAACTTCATGCTCATAAATCAAAATTGTTCTTACGAGTCAGCGTGGCCTAGTGAGATCAACCACGGATTTAGAATCAGCACTTTCCAAATATTCAGGTTCGAACCACATGTCTGAAACAATAAAATAAATCTGGAACATTCTACGTGCTTGCGCTTTTTTTGTCAATTACATTTTGAGTCGATAAAGTAGATCTATCAGTCCTTCATGCAACCACAAGAGAGACGTCTCTTTTTAATTTGTGATAAAATATTCGTAGCTCTTTGCATTGTTTCCGTACAATGTAAGAATGTTCTTTCTTTGTCAACAAAAGCTTCATACTTTTGACAGTTGCGCGTGCAATTAATTACGAATGTATCTTTATAAAAAGAACAAATCAGTTTCGTTGCCGAAAACAACGAATGGATTAGTGAGTATTACTTTCGATTTTGTAATATAAACTAAAATTAACTTTCAGTGCATAATAGAAAAGCGGAACCTATTCTCACCATAGTACATATATCCATCACATTCTGCAGCCATCCAACTTCAAACGTAAAAAGATGTTTAATTTCTCCAATTAATGGACGCAGTAACCAAGATATATATAATCCTGGCAAATAAAGTAAGGTCTTGAATATAATTAAAAGCTACAGAAAACGTTTCGGAGACTTAAATTTCGTAAAACATAATGAGCAGTCAGATTTTCAGCGCAATTTTCATACGCTGTACGCTACAAAAATCGTCGTATTGATCTAACTGCATCTAGGGAAAATACTCGAGCCAGACTCAGAGTTTTCTCTTAATTGCACTATATCCTTGCACATTTTGTTGGGTAATGCACAAACCATAGAAATCACACTTCACTTATTACACAGGCCACACGGAGAATTTCGATGCATACGTGATAAAATGCTAGAATAATTTAAATACGCTTGCACCTATTCTTAACCGTATTAACAATCGACGGAATCGCTTGATGTTGCGCTGCTCACACACTGCTTAGCAGCATACTCATCAACGGTAGGTGCGTGTTCAATCATTCATAGAGCATTCTATAGCCCAACGTTCTTTGTGCGTCTTGTTGCTGAATATTCTCATGGAAGAATAACTAAACAAACCCTTTCATTTTGTCTGGTTATATGGCATGCTACCCAACACACGTGAAGTGCTGTCAAATGATCTACTTCATTTTTGGGTGTAGTAGTGGAGAGCGTTAACTTGTTTGTATATTTTTCGTTGATTAAAATCAGTACGATTAACATAATGTACACAGATGGGATTAATGTTTTTCTTGATATTATTAAAATAGATGCATAGCAACTTTTCCGTATTAAATTGGAAGAAAACTATCAGAATTGAATGTTTTGTAGTGTTGCATACGATCACCCAGTAAGTGGACGAATAGTTGATGAATAACTCTATGTACTCAGTGTTCGGTATTCAGTGCATATTGACCGATTTCTACTGGAGGTCTATTATTGAGCTCAGGATAGGTTTCGCTTCCCTATAAATGGTGAGAAGGGACTTTTCATATGCTATCCTATACGCAGCTTCAATTTAATCAAGCTCCTCATCCAAGCCTCTTACGAAATCTGCCACTTCACCAAGGCTGGTTCATCCGCTCCATTACCGAAATGACTGAATTTTATGTGATGATAGATGCAAATCTTAAAACAACAACCCACCTTCTAGCATTGCACAGTGGGAAGAATGGGACCTAAAATCACAACTAATTAAAGGCCGCTGGATGAGTGCCATGTAAAATAGCTTATCTTATGTAAAAAAATGCGAGGAATCGAATGATGATTGTTTCATCTTGGGCAGACCCCGGAAGGGGGCTCATTTTGCCCGATTTTCCCCTAATTTTGGAAGAAAAATGGAATAATCACACATTTATCATATAAGCTCTGATAATATTGCATCCATTTGTGCTGTACTATTGTGGACATGTCTGGAGAATACAATGGAGGTAATATTGTCTTGTAATAACATTAGGAACTGTCCATTTTGCCTAATTTTCCCCACATGCTGAAAGTATTAGATATGTCATGTTGTTTTAGAAATTTGGGCAAATTAGAATCTATAAAAATGCAATTGTGAAACTGTCTGGAGAATTGAATGGAGGGGATTTCGGCTTGTGTAGACATCAGTTATTGTCCATTTTATCCGCTTTTCCCTGCATACTGGAAAAATCGGTATATATAATGCGGTTTTTGAAATAACCGTGCGCTACAATACAATCAAATGCACGACGATATTATGAAATGTCTGGGAAATTGCATATATGATATATCAGTTTTTGTAAACAAAACTTGTAACTATTGAGACACACATACAGGAGTGGCACATGAGCATGTTTTATTGTATTCGCAAGCAATACTATGAAGCATTTCCGAAGATGAAAAGTGACGACGGCACAGGAAACAGTTATCTGAACAAAATTCGCGATTTTTTCATCCGCTTGAGTGCCTCGTACGCAGCGTACCCGAAACTGCATTACCACTCATTTAGTTGGTCGTGCTCACAAAGACACTCGCAAGGCCAATACAGGGTGATAAAGAGATCTGCAAACGATGATATCTCCTTCATTAGATTCTCCAGACATTTTCACAATTCAGCAGCATAGATGTATTCCACATTATTGGAGCTAATATGTTAACTGTATGATTATTAAATTTTAATCTTAAAATAAGGGGAAAGTCGGGTTGAATGAGCCATATCTAGATGTCTGCAGAAAACGGCAATCCCTTCATTCAATTTGCTAGAATTTTTTAGATTACTGCAGTGCATTTTATTTTTATTCCAATTCGCGGTTACTTAAAAAACCACATTAAATATTGGTTCTTTCAGTATGCAGATAAAAGCAGGTAAAATGGACAAATACCGATGTCATTTAATTCCCAGACAGTTCCACAAAAGAGCATTGTATTTTTATACATTATAAACTTTCGAGAACCACTTGTTATATCTAGTTTTTCCAATATGTGGAAAAATCGTGCAAAATGGACAGTTCCTGACGTTTTTACAAGACGATATTGCCTCCGTTTGATTCTCCAGATGTTTTCACAATACTAAGGCACAAATGGGTTCAATATTATTAAAGCTAATATGATAAACGCAGGATTATTCAATTTTTCTTCAAAAATAAGGGGAAAATCGGGCAAAATGAGTTATTTCCCGAGGTTTGCACAAGACAACATCCCTTTCATTCAATTTTCCAGACATTTTCATCATATTGCCGTGCATTTGATTTTATTGTAGTGCACTGCTATTTCAAAAACCGCTTTATATATATTGAGTCTTCTAATATCCAGGGCAAAGCGGGTAAAATGGACAATAACTGACGTATACACAAGTTGAAATCCCCTCCATTCAATTTTCCAGACATTTTCACAATAGTGCATGGCTTTTTATACATTCTAATTCGCGGAAATTTCGAAAACCACATGACATATCTAGTATTTTCAATATATGAGGAATATCGGACAAAATGGACAGTTCATGAGGTTTTAACACGACGATATTGCTTTCATTGGATTTTCCAGACATTTTCTCAATAGTAGATCCCAAATGGGTTCAATATTATTAGTGAAAATATGATAAATGTAGGATTATTCAATTATTTTTTCAAAATTTGCCATATTCCGAAGTCTGCATAAGTCGACATCCACTGCATTCGATTTTCCACACATTTTCATAATATTGTAGTGCATTTGATTTGATTCTTATGCGCAGCTATTCCAAAAATCGCATTTTATCTATTGATTCTTCCAGTATGTAGGCAAAAGCGGGTAAAATGGACAATAACTGATGTTTGAACAGGACATTCTAATATATTCTAATTCGCCCAAATTTCCAAAACCACATGGCATTTTTTTTTTTAGACAATTTACAAGACAATATTACCTCCATAGTAATCTCCAGACATTTCTACAATAGTACAGCACAAATGGATACAATATTATCAGAGCTAATATGATAAATGTGTGATTATTCAATTTTTCTTCCAAAATTAGGGGAAAATCGGGCAAAATGAGCCACTTTCCGGGGTCTGCCCAAGATGAAACCATCATCATTCGATTCCTCGCATGTTTTTACATAAGATAAGCTATTTACAGGGCACTCATCCAGCGGCCTTTAATTAGTTGTGATTTTAGGTCCCATTTTTCCCACTGTGCATTGGTTGGTATTAAAAACTCTTTTCCTGCGATGAATACTTCAATCACAGAAGTGGCTGAAGTATACGTTTATACCTTATAATATATAATAGTTTTTACAAATTAAATCACATAATATATTACATATGAGGTAAAATAGCAGTTCCTCGCTCTAGCTATGCTCCATGGTTTTTTATATTATAAATTCGTTTATGAAAATGCTATAAATCCATAAAAATGGTTCTTGAAATTTGAATGATGGTTTTTTTAGGTGGAATTTGGTTGTTCATGTAAATTTGAAAGAGGACGAAAATGTATATCTTACTAGCCGCTTAGTTTGGGTGCATCTAAAGAGACCTATTTTTACATAAAATTTTCTCATTGTATAGTTTAATCCTATAATAATATGCAAATTAACCTTAGCATTATAACTAATAACAGGCAGAATAATGTCCATACTTGATTGATCAAATTAACGAAAACTTTTTTATCTGCTAGTGTTTTTCTTATTTCAAAAATGCATTTGTTGGCTTTAGCATTGATTGTTTACAATTAGTAACTGATAACGTGTGCCTAGAATTCTAGGATGTGAGCAATAACCCGGTCGTTCCAAAATTGCACAAATAACCCAAATAACCAATAAAGACGCCACTAAAGCTTGCACTGAGCTCTTCACCCATAAACGGAAGAAATCCTGCTGATCACACATCTTCACTACTCTGCTTCCGGTTTCAAATCTGAACTCGGCAACGTGCGCTCGTTTTCTTTCACCCCCCGGGCGTTTCGTGAAGCATCAGGAAAAAAAAGACACCATCATCAGTTTCCCGGTCTCCATCCTCATCATCCCACTCATGTTTTTTTTTACGACATTTGCCATTTCTATTTACGCTGATGCTTCCCCCCAGATTTCCTTTGCTCCCGCTAGTTGAGTGAAAATTTGAAGTGCTAGAGTTATCCAGCGTGGTGGAAAGTTTAAAAATTTCAAACTTCAGTTATGAAAAAATCTGTATTTCCAGATTATTTGATTCAAATGAAAAAGGGGGCTTGGACTTAAAATATTCTTGAGTTGAAATTAATAAGAAGAAGTCAATTAAATTTTAACCTTTTAAAGTGAAATAATGTGAAATTCAATCAACAGTTTACAAATTCTCGAGGAAAGAAAAATATTAGTGAACGATTTTGACTGTGACCCACCGTCTTATAATCCCAGCCCTTCCTTGCTATCCGCAAGACCAAGTCAAACAGAAGTTATGAAAAGTTTAAGCTAATGTCGATCTTTTCACTTTTCCTCCGCTGCAGTGGGAAAACGGAAGCAACAGAACCCATTTATGATAGTAATAATAATAGTTGGACGTTGGGATGAGGGAGGAAATATGGAGCGAAAAGCTACTCCCGAGAAAAGCAGCAGAAAGAAGCGGAAGCGAGCTTATTGAAAAGTGCAAGGATTCAATTTTGATTCATGACGGTCGTGATTTCAGTTTATCCTTCCTCTTAAGAAAAAAAAAAAAAGAAAGAAGAAAGATGATGGTTGTTTTGTGTTTTGGAAAGCTGTTTCTTTTGTGGTGGCAAAACAAGCGCAATTTTTGCCGAAACAAGAAAAAGAATGCTTTTATGCCATGGAGTGAAACAGACAAGGAAAAAAAGAACCGAAAGATGAATCGCAAGCGGAGCAATTAAGAGGCAGTGGCGACGAGAGTTACGTTAGTTAGTGGCAAAAAAAAAAAAAATCGGAAATCCTCTATCTTTCAGAAACAGCCTTCCCCGGACGACTATTGTTTGTCGACAGAACGAGACAAATGGAATGCATTTTCTGCTTCTGCATTCGCTGCTTTTGTCCACTGGCGGGCGTGTTATCCGGAGATGCATTCCGAGGAACAAACGGATCACAATTGAGAACAATGACAGCTAGTTTTTGTGGCCAGAACGGAATCTGGATCAAGGAAGGCATTGATTTTTCCCATGCAATACGCAAATGGATTTCTGCTGCCCAGAAAACTAGATTGGTTTGTGTTGAAATTGAAGAATTTCACGCCAATTCATCCAGTGGTTGGCAGCACCCTCTCCGAATTCGATGAAACTTTGTAAGTGTAAAGACTATGTCTTTTCAAGCAATTTTGCATACTTTGTTCTTTTTTAAACTTTATCTAGACTACCATTTGGAAACGGCTCAAGTTTTTTGACCTTTTTTTTAAATTAACATTACTCAAAAAGGACAACACTCACATACAAATCCTGTATGGGTGACTTTTAGAAAATTGTCTGAACTTTTATGAAAAAAATTGTTAAATTGTAAAATTGATTCTAACACGCTAAAAACTATTTTTAAATTTAAAGTCGATTTGCAGCCGTAGAATTGGGCGATTTTTAATAGAGGCAATATAATTGCCTAAAAGTTCGCCATATATTGCAAGATGGGCACTTTCAAGGAAGAAATGGTTTTCGAACAATTCTTCCATATCCTATTTTTACCACGTACCGCGTATAATTTGATCCTAACAACCTCACAGAAGCCCAATAAATTTAATTATAATGACAAATTGTATTTTCAAGCGTCATAGAATGTTTGAAAATTCAAAGCTACCATCTGATAAGGGCCAATTCTTAATTTTTTTTTTTTAACTTTAGTGATAAAACAATTAAATCAGGTGGTGAATCCTATTTAAACCATAAACACGATTTAATGATTAACTCTGACAATTTTCATTATTTCTTACCTAAAATAACCCTAAACAGTACGGTACATTCTATTACTTGAGTGAGCTTAGGTATACATTTGAATGAAATGCATCATTTCTACCCATACAGAAAGAAAATCTTAACTTTCATAGTGATGTTAATACAGAGCATGTTAAATTGTATTTACTTCCTTACGCAGCAACAACTTGCATGAAATAGTTGTAATAAAGACAAGCTTTTTTATACAACGCTAGCTGATCACGGTGCGAGCGTTGCTACGCCTGCACTAAATGAATGAACATTACAAAGAACTGATGCCTTTTTTTGAATGAGTTTTTTTTTTGACTAAGTAGGGGTTCAAGCTTCTATCAGAACATTTCTCTTACCCAGACAATACACAGTTTGTGGCTTAGTTACTAATTGGATAATTCTCAGGTTTGGTTGAAATTTGTGTTTGAAATCACCATAGATACTTTTCATGCATTCAAAAACCCCGCATACCAATTTTGGTTCCATTTGCTTGATTGGTTCTCAAAATGTGCAGAAATTTTCACTCCGATCGGACAGACAGACAGTCAGACAGAAATTCATTTTAATATATACGAAAATCCTGCGTACAATAACCCCACATATCAAATTTGGTTTCATTTGCTTGAATAGTTCACAAGTTATGCATAAATTTGCGTTTAATTTGTATGGAAGAGAGGGCAGAGGGCACAGGCGTCTCAAGCCACCATAGAAATATTTCTCTTGTTCAAACAAATTCACTTGCCAAATTTGATTCCATTTGCTTTATTAGTTCTCGAGATATGCAGAAATTTGTGTTTCAATTGTTTGAGAGACCCGCCCCCTTCCACTCCTTCAAAAGGCAGAAGAGTCTCAAATCACCATAGAAACATTACTCTCCTTCAAAAACCTCCACGTGCCAAATTTGATTCGATTTGCTTTATTAATTCTCGAGTTTTGCAGAAATTTGTGTGTCATTTGTTTGAGAACCCCCCCTCCCCCCTTCCTCTCCTTAAAAAAGCGGAAGAGTCTCAAATCATCATAGAAACATTTTTCTCCTCCAAAAACCTCCATATGTCAAATTTGGTTCCATTTTCTTGATTAGTTCTCGAGTTATGCATAAATTAGTGCTTCATTTGTATGGCAGCTCCCCCCCTTTAAGAAAGGGGAGAGATGTCAAATCAGCATTTAAACAGTATTTATTTTCAAAAACCTCCACATGCCAACTTTGGTTCCATTTGCTTGATTAGTTCTCGAGTTATACAGAATATTGTATTTCATTTGTATGAGAGCTCCCCCCCCCCTTTAGGACGGGGAGGGATCTGACACCATCATAGAAACCTTTCTTGCCTTTAAAACCTCACACATGCTAAATTAGATAAATTCTTTTGCTTGCTTAGTTCTCGAGTTATGTAGATATGAGTGTTTCATTTGTATGGGAGCGCCCCTTTCCAGAGAACCCTTCCCTTCTTTAGCTATCATAAGAACCTTCTCCGGCCCCAAAAATCCCTGCTACAAAATTTCAAGCCGATCGGTTCAGTAGTTTTCGTATCTATTAGGTTCAGATAGACAGAAATCCATTTTTATATATGTAGATTTCATGGGACTGGGAGGGACCATCAGGGCACCCGATTGAAGCACTCTGGATGGGGAGAGTTGGAATGCCAACTCCCCATTGCCAACAGTTTGTTAATAGAGGGCGTGCTCTTCTCCCCGCCCATTGAAGCATTCTCATGTTACATGGCTTGCTCTTTTGACCATTTGTTCAATCTTGTTTTTGGAAGGAGATTCTTTATATCGCTGTGGATACGTACACACTTAAACTCGATTTTGCTGTTCGGTAAAAAAATTGACGAAATATTTCAGTAAACATAAAGTATTACCGATTTTTCGGTAAACATAAATAATTTGACAGTAATTTTGTAACACTTTACCGAACGATCTGTTATTTTGTATTTTATTTACAGTATTCGGTAGAAAAAAATACAGTCCATACGGTAAAAACAAACAATCACTGAATACGGTTAGCACTTTAAGGTCGGTATCGTGTTTGAAAGAAATTTCTTTTTCTATACCAAACCCATATTAAATTCCGTTCACTGAAACGAAAAAGTAAAGAATCGAAAAGAAATTTCTTTTGCAGTATGCACCTGAAAAGAACGAAATATAGAAATGGAATTTGTAAGGTTTCAACGCAAACTAATATGAGCTTTCACTTTTACTTTCGGAAAAATATTCCGCTCGATTATTCCGTAAGTGAAGGTGAAGGCTTTTCATGCAGATCAATTGTCAAAATTCCGCTTGGTAATATTGAATAAAATTCCGTAACCTCTTTACTTTTTAGGTCGATACTGGCCATTACCGAACAAAACGTAAAATGAACTCTGAATTGCCGGAGCCCGGTAAAGTATTATTATATGTCAAACTGTAGGCCATTTTCTATGAAGTCTCGTGGTTCCAGTGATCGGTTGTGTTTCAGAAGGTGGTTTTGAAAGTTTAAATTAAAGTTTTCTTCTGGTGGCGGAAACCCAAAATTAACGGTGATGGAGCAGGTATGCCAGCAGCTGTACGAGCAGGTTCCTCGACTCATCGAGTCGAGTAATTGTTTACAGGTTTCTCTGGTATTGATATGTTTTTACTGCCGGGAACATGTCTCCGGATAGGTTTCCGGATTTGTATCATTATTAATTATCATATTTTAGTTCATATATCCGTCAAGAATAAATAAGAAAATAAATAATTAACAAAAAATATAGTTTTGTTTAATAAAACAATAACATCCGAATATACACCAACATACGATAAAAACAAACAAAAATACCGAAACGTTTCGGCACCAGACTACAGAGATTACCGAACTGTACGGTATTTTTTGACAGCTCATCGAAAAATTCGAGTACCGAACGTTCAGTAATTGATTTAATTACCGAACAGATTACCGAATGTTCAGCTGTTGAAAGTTCGGTAAAAAAATACTGAATACTGTATAATTTTCTTAGTGTGTATAAGTCACCGATCCACCCAACCCCTTTTTGGCCCTTCATACAATGGCATGATTAGGATAATCAGTGGTTATTAAAACTTTATCAAATCAGAGACGAGAGCCGATTGCTGTCGGACTTAGTTTCCGTGCTACAAAGGGTGATAGTACATATCATACATCATACTACCATTTGGAAAGGGCTTAAGTTTTTTGATCGATTTTTTTCAAATCAACATAACTCAAAAACGTCAAGACTTACAAAAAAGTCATGTTTAGGTGGATTTTAGAAAGTTTTCTGAACGTTACGATTTTTTTTTAAATTATAAAAACGATCCTTACACACTAAAAAAATATTTTCAAATTTAATGTCAACATGCAAAATATGGCTATCTAAGAATTAAACGATTTTTTTCCATAATAAAGGCAATATTGTTGTCTAAAAGTTAATATAGTTGTTTATCACCATCCGAAAAAAGTCATTTTTTTTAATGCAAACGTTATTGGCATTTAATGCAAACAAGTCACAGTCCCCAAAATGCCTCGAGGGGGTACAGAAATTCAGACTTAATAATAAGTGATACAATATCGTTAACAAAAGAGATCATGGCAAATTCTCTTTATCCTTTCAGAATTTGAATGCCTGTGAGCATACATCAGCCCAATTTACGGAGAACTCACAAGAAAAACAGTTTATTCACTGATTCTTATCGTTCTTCATGTGTTTTCATAAAAAGATACCTTATGACATTACAATACTCTCGAATTCACCTCACATATACAACGGAAATGTTTTGAAAATGAGCATGAGCATCAGCATGATTGGCCGCACGAGGTTGCAACTCAGAGGGACAAGTAGGATGTATACTTGAAGGTGTGAAAACTGGTGATCCCAAACTAAGGTAATACCGGCACCGGCCCCGCCCGAATGCAAATCAAATAAAGGGTGTACGGAATCAAATTGCGACACACACAAATATTCGGCCGTTCTACAAATCATCTTCAAACTCTCAGGATGTAAAATAAAAACATGTTATGAATATTTTCGCATGTTTGTTTCATTCAATTTCAATCTCATATCCTTTCGTGATGAACCTTCTTCTTTACACTACTCATATGTTCCTGTACAACAGTTGGACCACCTTTTTTGCGTGGCAATCCATTTTTTCTTCATATCTTCCTCCGATTTCACTTCCTTAGGGTGTTTCCGGGAAGACCGTAGAGTAGGTGAAGACTCTACGGGGCTGAGCTGCAAGCAACCCGGCGGGTCCACGGGTCACGGATGGTGGGGTTCCATCAGATATGATGGACAGCTACTGAATACACGAATAAGTAGCCCCGGACGAGCGGTGGGGACTGTTTAGGATGTGGGGATCGGAGCAGTTGTTGGACTCTGTTGAGTTTCTTCCAAAAACCCACAAATATCCGAGCCACCCCGTTTTTAAAAATAAAGGTAAAAGTCCAAGCCATCACCCATTTGAGCGTCTGATCTCTACGTTAGGGATGGCTCAAAACAGCGTATGTTCTCCATGTTAGGAGCGGCTGAGTCACCGTCTTGTTAGTGCGCCCAGGACTCTAAATACAAAAGCCGAAAGTCCTGGTGGTGCTTGGCACTGTTAAACAGCAGCATCACGATGGTGCTCCTGCGAGATAGTGGGGTTGGTTGTGGGCATTGCGAGCCGACACCATTAAAGAGGAATTGCAACGAATAATACACAAGGAAGACATTTCCAATTTCCTTGGAAGTACTCGCGTGCTTTCCGACGAATTGAAGAACCGCAAGTTCGAAATCGTAGCACTGCAAGAGGTTTGTTGGAAAGGATTCACGGTGCGTACGTTTCGGGATGGTCATACCATCTACCAGAGCTTCGGCAATACACACGAGCTGAGAACAGCTTCCATCGTGATGGGTGAGATGCAGAAGCGGGTGATCGGATGGTGGCCGAATGTGCAGGTTGAGGATCAAGGACTTCAACATCAGCATCATTGAAGTGCATAGCTCTCACCTTGGAAGTAGCAATGACGACAAAGATGAGTTCTTTGCGCAGCTGGAGCGTGAATACGACCGCTGCCCAAACCATGATATCAAAATCATCATCGGGGATTTCAAGGCTCAAGTTGGTCAGGAGGAGGAGTTTAAACCGGTGATTGGAAAGTTCCGCGCATACCAGCTGACCAACGAAAACGGCCTTCGACTTATCGACTTCGTCGCCTCCAAAAACATGGCCGTACGTAGTACCTTCTTCCTGCACAGCCTCCCACATCGGTACACCTGGAGGTCACCAAATCAAACGAAATCACAAATCGACCACGTGTTGATAGATGGCCGGCACTTCTCAGACATCACCGACGTCAGAACCTACCGAGGCGCTAACATCGACTCGGACCACTACCTAGTGATGGTTAAGATGCACCCAAAACTCTCCGTAGTAAACAACTTTCGGTACCGGCGCCCGCCACAGTACAATGTCGGGCGACTGAAGCAACCTGACGTCGCCGGAAGCTACGCGCAATAGCTCGAAACTGCGCTGCCGGAAGAGGGCCAACTCGACGGAACCCCTCTCGCGGACTGTTCGAACACCATGAAAACAGCTATCAGCAGCGTAAAGAACGTCTTAGGTTATGTGAAACGAAGCCGACAGAATGAGTGGTTCGACGAGGAATGTCAGCAGGTGTCGAATGAGAAGAACTCAGTGCGGGCACTTATGCTGCGTCAAGCTACCCGTCATAGTTTGAAACGATACAGACAGAAGCGGCGATAGCAGACCTAACTCTTCCGGGAGAAAAGGCGCCGCCAGGAGAAGGAGGAGTGCGAAGAACTGGAACAGCTACACCGCTCACATGAAACGCGAAAGTACTACCAGAAACTCAACGTATGCCGCAGAAATGTGTCGGGATAAGGATGGGAGAATCATGACGGACGACCGTGAGGTGACCGAAAGGTGGAAGCAGCACTTCGATGAACATCTGAATGGAGTACAAGAAGAGGACCAATACAGCGATGGAAGAGACGTAGTCGATGCTGTAAGTGACGGAGGATGCCATCAAGCAGCTGAAGAACAACAAATCGGTTGGAAGGGATGGAACGGAGCAGAACTTATCACGATGGGCCCGGACAAGTTGGCAAATTGCCTGCATCGACTGATAGTTAGAATTTGGGATACAGAACAGCTACCGGAGGAGTGGAAGGATGGGGTTATCTGCCCAATCTATATGAAAGGCGACAAGCTGGACAGTGAAAACTATTGTGCGATCACGGTCTTTAATGACGCCTATAAAATATTATGCCAAATCATGTTCCAGCGACTGGCGCCACAAGCAAATAGATTTGTGGGAAGTTATCAGGCCAGCTTCATCAAAGAACGGTCTACAACGGACCAAATCTTCACTTTGCGGTAGATCCCCCAAATGTGCCGTGAATATATAGTCCTAATGCATCATCTATTCATCGACTTCATAGCCGCATATGATACAATTAACCGATATGAGCTATGGAAGATCATGGATGATCGCCGGGGAAGCTGACCCGACTTATCAAGGCTACGATGGATGGAACCCAGTGCTGTTTGAGGATATCGGGTGGTCGAATCCGATGGTCTCTCTTGCCTCCTGTTCAACATTGCTCTTGAAGGTGTTATGCGACGAGCGGCGTTTAACATGCAAGGCTCGATTTTCAACAGATCCGGTCAATTTATCTGCTTTGCCGATTACGTGGATATAGTCGGCAGAGCATTGGAGGTGGTAGCAGAGCAGTACACCAGACTAAAGCGCGAAGCAGAGAAGATTGGGTTGAAGATGAACATGTCCAAAACGAAGTACATGCTGGCAGGTGGAACCGGGCACGACAGGACCCGACCCGACTGGGCATCAGTGTGACGATCGACGGCAATGAGTTCGTGGTAGTCGATGAATTTGTCTATCTTGGCTCACTGGTTACTGCGGACAACGATAACAGCCATGAGATCTGGAGGCGGATTATCAGTTGAAGTCGTGCCTACTATGGGCTCCACAAGCAACTACGGTCAAACAGACTTAGCTTCCGTACGAAGTGCATCCTGTACAAAACGCTAATAAGACCGGTTGTTCTCTACGGGCATGAGACGTGAACAATGCTTGAAGAGGACCTGCGAGCACTCGGAGATTTTGAGCGACGGGTGTTAAGAACCATCTTTGGTGGAGTACAGGAGGGCGGACTATCGAGGCGAAGGATGAACCATGAGCTCGCGCAACTCTCCGGCGAACCCAGTATTCATAAGGTGGCAAAAGCTGGAAGGGATGGCGCGTTTACGCTTTATCGATCGATGGAATGTTTACACACGCTTTTACACACAACACACACACACCGCACACGCGTTTACACACACACGGTTTAACACGATTTAGTTTATTTACCGGTTGCTGGATCTGCTGTTGGATTGCCGATTTGCCACGCGTTTTGATTTGTGGCACCTTTGGTTCCCCCCCTTTACGGTTTCCACCCCCGTTTTTACCGTTGCTGCGCCTTCGTTGCACACACACATACACACAACGTTACACACACAGGTTTACACGCTTGCTTTACCTACGGTTTACACACCGCACACACACGCTTTACGTTTGCGGTTTACTTACGCGCCTGGTTTGATTTGCCGCTTCGTTGCCCCCCCCCCCCCCCCCACACCATCGATCCACGCACATCACGTTCCCGCCCGCCAGCCGCCACACACACACGCCCCCCCCCGCTGCCCCCCCCCCCCCCCCCCCCCCTACACCCCCCCCCCCCCCCTTGCCCCCCCCCCCCCCCCCCCCCCCCCCCCCCCTTGCCCCCGGTTCTGTTATTACCCAAAAAATCATTGTTTTTTGATGTTGTGATCGTCATCATTCATTGTTGTTGATCAAAAAAAAAAAATATTGATTCATTAAATGGTGAAGAAGATGTGTGTTGTTGTTGTGATGATGTTGATGGTGAAGAGATGTGATGGTGATCAAATTGATGATCAAAAAGATCAAATTGAAGAGATGATGGGAGGGATCCTCTCCATCCTTCATCCTCAGCTCCCCAACACCAATCGTCGGAAATCTAATCATGCCAGTTCCTACTGCCAGCGTAATGCCTCGTTTTGGCAATCTTCTCTGCTTCGCGCTTTCGTCCTGGTGTCTGCTCTGCTACCACCTCAATCTCTGCCGACTATATCACGTAATCGGCAAGCTAGTGACGGGTCTAACCGAGCCTTACATGTGGAGAAGCGCCGCTCGTGGGCATGGCACCTTCCGGAATATAATGCGGCAGGAGGCAGAGACCATCGGATTCGACCGCGTATATCCTCAAACCTTGCCTGGAGTTTCCATCATGGCTTGCTGATAAGTCGCGTCAGCTTTCCCCGGCGATCATCATGATCTTCCGCCCATCGCTATCGTTAATTATGGCGTAACAAACTATGGTATCGATGAATAGATGATACGTAGAACCTCGCGGCATTTGAAGTCTACCGCAAAGTGAAGATTTGGTCCACGTGCTGATGGACTAACGATGTGATAACGCAAATCTGGCGCTGGCGCCAGTCGCTGGAACATGATTTGGCATGTCTGTAGGCGTCACGTGGAGCGATCACGCAGTTTTCGCTGTCCATCGCCTTTCATATAGATTGGGCAGATAACGTAGCCGCTCCTCGGTAGCTGTTAAATTCTGGCTATCGGTACGAAACGTGCCAACGTCAGCTCGTGGCCGTTCTGCTCCGTTCCTTCAACATTTATTCTTCAGCTGCTGTCGTCACTATTCTTGTACTCCATTCAGGCAGTGCTGCTTCCTGATGCGATCGTCAATATCAATCTATCTA
>JASCZW010013300.1:0-26077 GCA_034211315.2 Aedes japonicus
GGTTTATTAAAAAAAACCGGAGACCTTAAGGATTCAATAACTATGGCAAAATGTATTTATTACATAGTAAAATTATTATATTGCTAATGTTTACAATGAAGATATTTTGAATTTCTTGAAATCTATATATATAAAAATGAAATGCTGTCCGTTCGTGACAGCATAACTCACGAACGACTCAATGGAATTACTTGATTTCTTTTTCATTTTAATCGTCTTGAATTCCAACAGGTTTTTAAAATAAAAAATGTACGAAATTTTTTCGGGAAAGTAAAAAAAATCATTTAAATTAAATTTTTACTTTGCATGGAAATATCATAATAGAAAACAACAGCACCATCCATCGAGTTGGAAGGAGAAACCGTTGGAAATTTTTATAATGGCGTCTTAATTAACAAAAAAAGGACGAGAGTGGAGCGAATCTCTCATTGTTATTTAGGACTTTTTGAAAAATTATGCGAAAAACGATAATACACTGGAGTCGTTTATTATGCGAGTTTTTGTTTACGTGGTGTTCAGAATTCACGCGAGGAGATACTGTTCACTTAGATTTTGTCATTAACGCGTTTAAATAATCACTTTTGTTGCTTCTTACGAGGTTTTCGTAAATTACGGGTTTGTACGTGAATTCTAGGAGCTACTCAGTTGTTTTTAAGGATTTTTTTTTTCAGCGCACTCATTCCTGCGTAAAAAGCAACCTCACCCAAGTAACATTGCCAAAACCATCCAGCTTTACTAAGTTTTATTTAAGTTTTATGAAAGCCACCAGAAATCAATTCGGTTTTATTATGGCAGCAAGAGATGCCAATAGGTTTCAAATTTTAGTCAGGTGTATAAGAACCTAAACAGCTTTTTTACAACAATCTTAAAACATTAACTTCTAAAATTTTATCCCTATCAAAGTTTTTATTTTGACTTTGTAAAATCATAAAATGCTGTTTTGAAATACCGTCTTAGGACTCATTCATATTATCTTATTATGGTCAGTTGAAAAAGCATTTTAAAACCATTTTGCTTCCAGTAAATGCATTAAACGGCTAATTGGCAATTTGAAAAGCTTCCAAGCGACCAGATAGTTTTATAGTAACCATTGCTAAAACTGTGATTTCTTGCAATTGCCATATTGGAATGAATGAAATAATTGAAATGTGGAAAAAAAAAAAAATTTTAAATGTCATACAATTGAACTGTAGATCTAAGGCAAATTTCGGTATTCGTTCAGATAACCTTATTGAATTCCATCAATTTTCAGAAGTTTCTTGATTAATTTATCGAATATATTTCTTTAAATTTTGTTTTTGATGTTGTAAACTCGCATAATTTCCGAGGCGCATTAATTTTCAGCTCTTATCATGCCAATATTCACCATACAATTAAATGCGCATATGATTTGGAGCATGATATGCTAAACAAAAAAACTCAATTTGTTTTATATATTTTGCTTTCAAACATAATTTTCCGCAACACTTGAGCTTTTTTCTTAGCCATTATTTACTGTTGAATGAATCAGAAGAGCAGAGAATCGAACAAAGCAGAACAACAAAAACCAACCACGATATCGCCGTGAATTTTGACAGCTGTGGCCATTCGGCATTATCTTTCATAATAACATCTTTCACTAGAACATTTTCAAAATCTTTATGGTCTTGGAAAGGTTTTATTAATTTGTTCTCACAACCGTCTAAAGAGTGGGCCACTTTGGACACATTTCGGCTTTAAAGATGCATAGAGGAGGTGTTGGTGGACAAAACAGTTTTGAATGTAGTTTCATCAACAAAGCCGGGAGGAGCGCTATACGGCTGGAATAGAACTGAAATTGTTACTTGGGCAGTGTAAACGTGTAGGTTCACGTATAAATTGAAACGTTTGTATTGGTGATATCTCGCAGCGAGATGTAAATAGGAGTGAAGTTCGATGGAGAATGAGAGTATTAGTTTTTGTATTCTATGTTGATCTGACAGGTGTATAATAACATTTTTGTTTATATTAGTATCGTTCACTGTTTATATTAATATTGCATCAGGAAAGTGAAAACGAACATATTACTAGAAATTTAGAAGAAACTAATTATGTTGCAATTTCAATTTCAATTAGTATTATTGTGCAATGCCTCCTACTAGACGAAGTAATATTGGTCGCTGCAGCCGCACGACTGTTAGCGCAGCAAAATCTTGAATGAGACGTTCTGCATGCAACTCAAAATGACTTGAATCGACAACGAATGGCACGGTAGGGTGGGGCTTATTTGAAAAAAATAACCGGGCACATGTTTTCCCATGTGGAAAATGATCTTTATGGTCCATCAGATGACATACTAGAATTTCAGATTTTTTCGTTAAGGTTTAGAGGTGCCGAAATGGGCCTAAGTGCAAAATGTCGAACGGTAGCAAATATCGACCAAAATAGAAACATCTATGAGTAAACACGTAATTTTGTGACCTTAAGGGCGAAAATTTTGTCGGTTTTGCGATATCTCTGAACGTTTTTGAGATATAAGCCTCAACAATGAATGTGTGTTTGCACTTACGCCAACATATTTGAAGTATCACAAGCAACATCTTTGCTGTACAAAATTATAAACTGAACAAAAGCAGAGAGAAAGAGGGCGAGAGAAGGAGGGAGATTTAGAGAGAGAAGAGAGAGAAATAGAGAGAGAGAAATAGAGAGAGAGAAAGAGAAAATGTTCTTATAATTGAGAGTGGATCATGGATCTTGAACATATTTAAACGTGTTTATATCTATAAATTAGAAGAAAAATTAGTAATCTCCATTTAATTCCAACTACCTTTGCTTATCTTCGACAGATACGCGTAATTCGTCTACAATGTGCAGACTTCTTCAGTGTCTCGTAGTCGAGTTATTAGTACGAGACACTGAAGAAGTCTGCACATTGTAACGAAATACGCGTACGTCGAAGATAACAGTTGGAATTAAATGGAGATTACTAATTTTTCTTCCAATTTATAGTTACAAGTATTCCACTAAACAGCTCAAACCCTCTAGGATTCGTGTTTATATATTGATTAATATTGAACTCAGAAAATTACATGTCATGTCGAATACTGATTAACAATAGTTTGTTTTCTTCAAATTAGCAAAGTTTACAATAAGGTTTAGGGCGTTTTTTTCGTTTTGAGCTATGGGATGTTCAACAGATCTCTGATTGGATCATCTCTCTTCCTCGCAGATTTTTTATTACCGAGATTAGCTTCAATCGATCGTGCCGAGATTAGCTTTAATCGAGGTCCTGTCGTTCTATATAAGGAAGGCTTTAATCGAAAAGGGCGAGACCAACAAGTTCTTTGCTCAGATACCACATGTGTAAAGAAAACTTATTTTTACCACTGCTTGCAGCAGCCAAATTAATTGTTTGGAATTGAAGCCAGGAGATCAATAGAAGATTTATTTTTGGTGCCAACGTAGGACGAGTTGCTGAAAACCAGGTCTCAATATACATTGATACCAGAAACGTACAATTATCCAGAAGTCCTGAAGTTTCCTTCCTTGTAAGTTTGAATTGCGCTCGAAATAGCTATACTTTCAACTAGAATAAGAAGAAAAATAAGTATTTTCCATTTAATTCCAACTTCCATTGTTATCTTGACAGATACGCGTATTTTCGTCTACAATGTGCAGACTTCGTCAGTGTCTCGTACTAACAATTTGACTCGTTATTGGTACGAGACACTGAAGAAGTCTGCACATTGTAGAAGAAATACGCGTATCTGTCAAGATAAGCAATGGAAGTTGGAATTAAATCGAAAATGCTAATTTTTCTTGTGATTTCTAGTTACAGGTATTCCACTAAACAGCTCAAACTTTCTAGGATTCATACTTTCAAGTTATAAATGGCTTTTGCCATCCACTTAGCAGCATGAATTGATCCAGGCTGATAGAATTGCACGCTTATAGCATTAGTGCTATTAAGAAAGATTATAGTTAATTCAAGCAATTCCAGGTAATCGTCGCGAGGTAAACTATCACACAGAAAGAGCCATCGGACTGATTCAAGATTATAATGGTAACAACTCAAAACAAAAACCACTTCCAAAACTTTATTGTAAACGTGAACTTTCATAACCAAAACTTTGCTAATTTGAAGAAAAGTACTATTGTTAATCAGTATTCGACATGACATGTAATTTATGAGTTCAATATTAATCAATATATAAACACGTTTAAATATGTCAAGATCCATGATCCACACTCTCAATTATAAGAACATTCTCTCTTTCTCTTTCTCTCTCTCTTTCTCTTTCTCTCTCTCTCTCTCTCTAAATCTCCCTCCTTCTCTCGCCCTCTTTCTCTCTGCTTTTGTTCAGTTTATAATTTTGTACAGCAAAGATGTTGCTTGTGATACTTCAAATATGTTGGCGTAAGTGCAAACACACATTCATTGTTGAGGGTTATATCTCAAAAACGTTCAGAGATATCGCAAAACCGACAAAATTTTCGCCCTCTAGGGTCACAAAATTACGTGTTTACTTATAGATGTTTCTATTTTGGTCGATATTTGCTACCGTTCGACATTTTGCACTTAGGCCCATTTCGGCACCTCTAAACCTTAACGAAAAAATCTGAAATTTTAGTATGTCATCTGATGGACCATAAAGATCATTTTCCACATGGGAAAACATGTGCCCGATTATTTTTTTCAAATAAGCCCCACCCTAATGGCACGGGCTCGACCGATGTTGGATCAAGAAGAGAGAGCAGGTCGAAATACAAGCGATAGAAAGAAGCGTAAGCGGGAAGCATCAGAAAGATCTGGTGACAATCGTACCCAAAATAACATCACTAAACGACTACGACAGCAAACCTACATTCCGCAAAATCTTCAACGTGCATTTCAATATGATCCTTTGATTAATTTCAATGCGGATATATCAATCGCCATTGAATCAATGAGTGAAGTTTGTTCTCATTGTTATGCATTGTAGCTCCCAAATGAATTGTGTTGTGCAAGTGGCAAAGTTAAAGTAACGCCACTAAATCCACCACCAGAGCGTTTGCGCTCATTGGTGTCTGGATCAGAAAGTGATTCTAAACATATTCTGCAGAACATCCAGAGTTATAATGGTTGTTTTCAAATGACTTCGTTTGGGGCAACGAACATAATAAGAGAACAGTTCATGTTCACACCTATGGTAATATCTATAATGTTCTATAAGTTTTCTTGGACAATAAACCTTACCTTACAGCAACTCATTTTGATTACATCATCACACAACAGTAAGAAATAAACTCTAAATAAATAGAATTAATACTTATTGCAAATAAACTTTTTCCTTCTCCAATTTTCCATTAAGTAATTTAATTATGGGCAGGACAACGTCTGCCGGGCCAGCTAGTGGCTTATAAAAAACAAAACCTAAGGTTCAAAATCTATATATTAGGAATTTAACGTTTTGGTATGGCAGATATATTGCTGGTTTCAGTTGTGATTGGACTCTGGAAGTGCGTTTTGCGCATTTCAAAGCGTGGTAAACGTGCACTTTCACGTCAAATCGTTGTGTTGTCTTCGGTGCACTTATCCTTTATGCTGAGAGGTATAAGTTCACTGAAGACAGAAAACGATTTGACGTAAACGTGCACTTTTATCACACTTTTTCTGTTTTTGTCGGAGTCCAGTTTTAACTGCAATCAGCAATATCATGTATGACGTGATGATGTATGATATGTTCTACCACCCATTGTAGCACGGAAACTAAGTCCGACAGCAGTGATCTCTCCTCGCTGTTAGACTTGATCAAGCTTTAATGATCACTGATTATCCTAATCATGCCATTGTATGAAGGACAAAAAAGGGGTTGAGTGGATCGATAGGCAACATCACTTATACGTATCCACAGGGATATAAAGAATCTCCTTCCAACAACAATAACATGAGGATGCCTCAATGGGCGGAGAGAAGAGCCCGCCTTCTATTCACAAACTGTTAGCAATGAGGAGTTGGCATTCCCACTCTCCCCATCCAGAGTGCTTCAATCGGGTGCTCTGATGGTCCCCTCCATGCCCATGAATCTATATATGTAAAAATGAATGTTTGTTTGTTAGTGACGCTAAAACTCGAGAACGGCTGAACCAATCTTGACGATGTCTTCGGATGATTTGTTCCTCTTTGTTGTCCAACAAAGGTTCAGAGAAAAAGGAATGTTGGGAAATTTTCCAAATTGTGATTTTGATGGAAGTATCATAATATGCTAGACAGCAAGACCATCTTTCGATTTGTAAGAAGGAACCGTTGGAAACTATTACAAAGACTTCGTAATTAAAAAAAAAAAAAGGAACAAGAGAGGAGAGAATCAATGATTGTTACTTTGGACCCTTTGAAAAGATATACAAAAAATGATAATGCACTTGAGCAGCTTATTTCGAATTTTTTACGAGGTTGTCGGAATTTGACGTTGTTTGTGGGAAAAATACTGGGTTTTCGTTATCGACGCAAGCAGATACCGATCGCCTTAATTTGATCGCAATGCTCAAACCTAACTTTTCTCACTTCTTACGAAGTTTTTGTAAATTACGGGTTTTTACGCGGATTTAGGAATTTACTCGGTTTTGTAGTAGTTTTTTTTCCATCGCACTCATTCCTGTGTAGAACGTAACTTCAGTGTTAACGATTTATAGTGTGTAAATGCACGTATAAACTGGAACGTTAATGTTAGTGACACCTCGCAGCGAGATTTAAATTCTCGATCAACAATAGAATAGCGCCTATCAACATTTGTAAACAAACATTTCTCACTCTTTTTTCTCTTAAGCCACCCACGCAAATCAATACCATAATCGTGTAGGGAAAAGTTTCTCTACAAGATGATGATATAGATTTGCGTGAGTAGCCTATGGCTTGCGAGAAAAAAGGCTCAGAAGTGTATGTTTACAAATGTTGATACGCCCTATTCTATTGTTGGACATGAATTGGAGTAAAGGTCAATGGAAAGTGAAGGTATTAGTTTATGTCTTCTGTGTTGAACTGACAGAAGTGTAATTACGTTTTTGGTTACATTAGTATCGTTCGCCGTGTGATTGATAGTGCATCAGGAAAACAACGATATTACTAGAAGAAATTTAAAGACACTAATTAAGTTGCGATTTCAGTTCCTTTCAATTAGTAATGTTGTACAATGCTTCCAACTAGACAGAATAATATCGGTCGGCTGCTAGCTTAGCACACTCTCGAATGAGCCAAAGTTAAGCCAAACTGAATTGGATTGACAACGAATTTCACGGGCTCGAATGATGGTGAGCTAAGAAGAAAGAGCCGCTCAAAATACAAACGATAGAGTTTGAAAGAAGCGTAATCGGCAAGTATCATAAAGATCTGGTAACAATCGTGCCCAACATAACCTTATAAATCGATTACGAAGGCAAGCCCACATTCCACAAAATCTTCAACGTACCTCCATTCGTTGATGACAATGCGAATATATCAGTCGCTATTGGATCAATTAGCGTAGTTTGTTATAATTGTAATGCATTGAAGTTCCCAAATGAAACACCAGAGCCTTTGCGCTCATTGGTGTCTGGATAAGGAAGTGGTTCTAAACATTTTCTGCAGAGTTATGATGGTTGTTTTCAAATGACATCGTCTGGCGCAACACACACAATACTATTTAAAAGTAATATTGGACATTGAACCTTACAGAGATTAAAAATTAGTAAATTATGAAACTGTGAATCCGTCTACGTTACACGTCAAATTTACCAAAAGGCGAATTCAATGTTACCACCGCCGGACGCAGACCATAAATTTCTACAGATTTGTTTAAATGGATATTCACTCAGCAACATTATTTCACCATGAAGCGGGACATTGTACAACAATTGCAAGCGATGCTTTATGAGACCAATGGATTGATTCAAATGTTCTAGACTACTCTAGATCGAATGCCGTCTAACAATCATAAGCTTGCGATTCGAGCTAATACCCTCTCCAATTTTCCAATAAGTAGTTTAATTGTAAGCAGGACAACGTCTGCCGGGTCAGCTAGTTATTTATATAATAGTGTACATATTTATGTAAATGAAAAATACTGCAATCACTCGGTATCTACACTGATAGGCAAAATAAAGTGCCCAGCTCTTCGTTTTTTAAATTTCTCTCATTTACTTAGTTCAAATTAAAGTAAACACAGTGTAGTTTTTTTTCTTATTTTATTTTTTATATTCTTTTTAAGTTTCACTATGGAATACTGAAAAAAAAGTTTTACTTAAAGAAAAAAAATCAATTTGTGTTGAAAAAAAACCGTCACAAAATAAAGTGCCCACTTCCAAAATCGATATGTTTTCGATAAGTTTCCATTGGAAGACCCCTCGATTGTTTATGTTTTGATATTTTGACATGTTTTGAAGCAAACGGCTCCACCTGGTGCATTTGTATACGTGATCGCATTTGATTCAATTGAAAAAAATGGAGAACGCAGTGCTTTCGAAAGCAATTCCCTTGTGTATCCGAAAATTGGTCGTTGGTGATGTGCAAAACGGTGAATCGCACCTGGCAGTCGCTAAGAAGTACCGTATCAGTAAGGCAGCGGTTGGCAAAATTCTTCTGAAGCTTCAAACCTGGCGCCCTGGCAGAGGCAGGAAGCGGGAAAACGGATGCGAGAACGGACACCAAGATCATGCGCGAAGTCAAGAAGAACCCGAAGGTAACTGTCCGCGAGATCCAGGAAACCCTTCAGTTATCAGTTTCCGGTCGAACTGTTCGTCGCCGTCTCGTAGCACAGGGGTTGAATAGCAAACTTGCCCGGAAGCGCCCATTTATCAGCAAGGCAAACAAAGCCAAACGGCTTAAGTTTGCTAAGGAGCATGCTGATAAGCCCCTAGAGTTCTGGAAAACGGTTCTCTGGACGGACGAATCAAAATTCGAGCTGTTTAACCGAAAGCGGCGGGTTCGTGTTTGGTGCAGATCGGGAGAGGAGCTTCAGGAGCGCCACATCCAAGGCACGATGAAGCATGGAGGAGGAAATGTGATGGTCTGGGGGTGTTTTTCGTGGGGTGGAGTGGGAAGCATTGTGAAAATCGACGGGATAATGACGGCAGATTCTTACATCAACATCCTGCGAGAAAATCTGGAGGTTTCACTGATCCAGACGGGCCTTGAAGAGAAGTTCGTATTCCAGCAGGACAACGACCCGAAGCATACTGCCAAGAAGACCAAGTCTTTCTTCCGGTCTTTTCGGATCAAACCGCTGGAATGGCCTCCACAAAGCCCGGACATCAATCCCATTGAGAATTTGTAGGCGATTCGATGCCAGGGTTGACAAAACTGGTGTTACCAATAAAAATAACTATTTTGGAGCGCGCCTGGGAAGAGCTAGATCCACAGCACCTAAAGAACCTGGTCGAGAGCATGTCGAAGCGCCTGCAAGAGGTCCTGAACGCCAAAGGAGGACACATCAATTATTGAAATGCTTTTTTTTTTACTTTAATTTATGTTTTCTGTAGCCTAAATGAAGTGGGCACTTTATTTTTTCACTGTTTTTTTTTTCAACACAAATTGATTTTTTTTTTCTTTAAGTAAAACTCCTTTTTTTGCTGTATTCCATAAGTGAAACTTGAAAAGAATATAAAAAATAAGATAATAAAAAAAATACCGTGTTTTTTTTACTATCTCGAAAGTTGCAAAAACGACGAGGTGGGCACTTTATTTTGCCTATCAGTGTATTATTTATGATCTCCCTTCGGTGGATCCTGAAAAGTATGGAATGTTGTAAAGTGTTAAAGAGTAGAGTTCTGTGGTTTCGCGCTTAAGTACGTTCGTTTTCAGCGATAGCAGCAACTTCCCAACTCCAAAATCTTGATTTGACGTATCCTAAAGAAATTTGTTTAATTTTACAAAACTAACATTTATACATTTTAATTTACTGTTGCCATGGTCACTATTTGCTGCTTGATGTTGATTTTATAACAGCAATCCGCTTTTATTTTTGCTGGCCTTGTAATTATTGCTCCTGTGTAAGAAAAACAGAGAAAATTTTATTGACGGGGAGTTAAACACAAATGGACATAAAAAAACAACAAGCAATTTTTAAATCATCTATGAAGTAAAATCAATAAAACAATAACATCAAATAAAATGATGTGGTGAGTTGTGAAGCAGTACTGACAAAAATTGAGCTGTAACATCAGACACGACCCGAATGGCAAACAGCTCAGATTTGGAAAAAGGTCCAATTGAAAACCGGAATTGAAAAATACATTAGGTAATAAGTGCAAAAGCCTACCATAGATTGCGTTGTGGTTTCTTTGCTTCAAGGCACTAGATACTTCTAAATCTGAATGATAATTGGACATTTAAGACATAATAATTAAAAGTGTATTCAACCTATTAGGTGAAATTATTAAAAAACCATGTTAAAATATAAATCCCGAAAACACTAAAAATGATTAAAATGATAATGATGATGATAAATAAATAAATAAATAAATACAGATAAAGAAGATTGATAATGGTTATGAATAAAAAAATCCTATAAGATATATATATATATATATATATATATATATATATATATATATATATATATATATATATATATAGTAATATCCCTTTTAAAATATGAACTGAAAATTACATCTTTGCCAACTGCTGTTTTGTTGCAATTGTAGACAAACTTGCGCATTCATTATGAACCAGAAAATTTAAACAATGTATGACTGCCATGAGAAAAAAAATGAATTTTTTAATGTTAAATTATTTTATAATACCTGGAAGACCTGAAAGTTGTCAACTCACCATTTGAAGCCCACATCTTTCAATTGCTATCTGACCTAGAGAAACTGTTTTTTGTGTTATGGAATGTTTTATCGTGAACAATATAGAGGTGCATATTTTAACGTTAAGTTCTTACAAGTATTTTTTACACAAGGTATAAAAATGACTGATTACGTGTTGAAAAATATCAAGAGTCTGTATATACTGAGTCTTGAAGGACTTTAAAAAAAAATCTTCATCGTTGACAAATAAAACAAATAATAAAGGACTAAAGTGTGAACATTGTGGCACTCCAGATGTGGTATTTACTATTTTAGAGAGATTGCCGTGAAGTCTTACTTTTCGCGTTCTTATTGTCGAGTATGGCTTAATCCATTTCGGTAATCTTGGATTATATCTCAACTTTGATAACCTAAAAAGCAGCAAAGGTTTGTCTACCCAGTCAAATCCTTTACTAAAATCGATATATAATGCTTCTATATATTTATTTTTATCCATTACGTTTAACGCAAATGTTAAGATATTTATCAAGTTAATAGATTTTGATTTCTCTTTTACAAAACCATGTTGCGTATTAGTAATTAATATTTAAGATTGAATTATTTTTGTCATTTATAACGGATTCAAATAGTTTAGGGATACAAGATAGAATAGCAAACCCACGGTTTTTTTTATATCAGATTTTGTAGCACAAGCAAAAATTTAGAAAATTCCTAATTGCAGGAAAAGTACTGGGCTTCAGCGATAAATTAAAACTCAAAAATAAAGGCTTAACTATTTCTTTGGAAAACGATTTGAGAAATACAGGAGGTACACAATCTGGTCCAGCACCCTTTGAGGCATTCAATGTTTCAAGGTCACATATGATTGAGGAACTATAAACTGAAATATCTTCAATTGGTTCAGGGAGTTACGAAAAATATGATCACGCTCATTATCATCGTTGGACGTATAGACGTCCTGAAAGAAATCAGCGAATAAGTTACATATTCCATTAGAAGCATTACCTCTTTTGTCATCTAGATGCATTTTGGATGAAGAGCTCTGAGGTTTTCGTTTCTCTTTAACATGTTAAAAGAAGTATTTAGGATCCGATTTTATATTATTTTCAATTTTTGTGTTGTGTCCTTTGTATGCTTTTTTCATTTCAAAATTTAGCTGACCACATGATTGATAGGTTTTCATCACTTTTCTTTCTTTTATATGCTTTCTGCCTCCTATTTTTAACTTTGATTACCTGGCTATTGAACCACACAGGCACTTTGTTATTCATTTTCTTGCTTCGCTCTTTGGAGACTGTTTGTTCTAGAATATCATAAATTTTTCGTAGAATGCATCCACTGATTTTTCTTTGCCATGATTGCGCTTTATAGTTTGCCAGTCGACACAATTTAATTTATTTGTGATTATAGTATAGTTTGCTTTGCTGAAATCATAGAATGATTCGATAAAATTGTTATCCATCGTTGGGTTTTCTTCGTGTTTTGATATGGAGTACTGAATAGCAGTGTGACATGCTTCGTTTTTCCAAAAGGGTGAATATGACCCGACATGTATGTGAATAAAAAATCTAAGTAGCAGTTGTTTTCATTTTTCACGGTACCGTTCCGATTCAAATTTCGGACAGCTTCATATTTCGGACACCTTGTACTATTCCACCAAATACACCACGATAGCTAGGTGACTACTTTTAACTCCCCTCTTAAGTTTCGAATCATTTTAATTACAAAAAAAAATAAATTTAAACATAGGCTGTTAAAATATAAATGCTTGTCTGATGATCTTTGGAGTTTGACGTTTGCTTAGGAGTTCCAGAAGTTATTCATGATTTGTTCACGGGTGAATTTCTTGTTTGATTGAATTTCTTGTCTTATTTTTTCACTGCGATTCGTATTTCGGACAACGAAATTCAATATGACAACTACCTCTTAATTTCCAGCTTATTATGTATGAGAACCGCAGAAAAAAAGATGACGCAGCGTTGGATGCCATCCGGAGAGGATCTTCCATCCGTGTTGCTGCAGCCTTTTTCTAGATTCCAAGAAGTACTCTGTATGATTGCTGGAAGTAGTTGCACTCGGGCTCGGTGGGACAGCTAACCGTTCTGACGGAGAATAAGGAAATGGGAATTGCTGCGTGGGTCAATGACATGGCTGTAGCTGAACTTCCGGCATGCGAAGAGATCCTGAGGAGAAGCGTTGGTCGATTCGCGAAGCGTTTGGGAAAGCAGGATGTGCTTCCACATGGAATGCCTTCAAAGGTATGGATCACGAAGTTTTTGAAGAGGCATCCGAAGCAAACCGCCAACTTACTTTATTAAAAAAGGATCATCTTGGAAAATGAAGTGCGATCTTGGTTCGCTGAGGTAGAAGCATTCTTAGTATCGCAAGATCAATTGGTGGTGCTAAGCATTCCAAGTCATGTTTTTAACATGGATGAAAGCGCGTTCGAGATAGCTCCAAATCCAAACAAAAAGAGTATTTGCTGCTAAACAAGTAAAAAATGTGCATTCGATTCAGAATAATCTAAATTATTCAAGCAAAGTGGTCGATTAATGTTTTTTTTTTCAATTCAAGGTAATTCCAACCGAGAATATTACATCGTCATGATGGCTGGCTCAGCCGATGGCACATTGGTCCCACCGCTCATACTCTTTCCGCACAAGGAACGTCTACCTCGAGAGGTCGTAAGTACCTAAGGAGTGGGGTGTCGGGCGCACAGAAAAAGGCTGGATTAATACAGGATCGTTCAATGAATATATATCAAACGTGTTTTACCCGCGGCTTGTGAGAAAGAGTATCGCTTTTTCAGTCATTGTGTTCGACTTTGACGCCAGCTGTAGACCAAACCACTTGATAAAAACAGTTCAAATTTTGTCCACATTAATGTGTTGTTTTAAGCCATGGACATTTTTTTAATATGCCACCTAAATTTTTCACAGAAATACGGATTTTTGGAATTGCTTTGTTCAAAAATGACATTTTTCACATATGTTATGATAACTTCAAATTTATAAACTTCATCAACATAAATAACATTTTGGTCACATTAGGTTGAAACATTGGTGTAGTGGTGCCAAAATTTAAGCCAAATATATTGATAATTGACAAAGTTACAAAAGGTTGAACAACGCGTTTTTTGGAAGCTAAATTTTGCTCAGCTTTTTTTTGCTACTGAGTGTATATGAATATTTTTGGAATCTATAGAAAGTATTTGGGATACTTTAAACTTATTTTATGTACCACTAAATCACAAGATGGGATATAAAATGGATGAGCCTTAATACTGGGTAACATAGAAAAGCTGCGCTGATTTAATACAAATATGTTGCACTTCTAGGTCGAAGTTTTTGTTTTGTGTTTCATGAATTGTGCTTTCAATCAACTCTCATTTGAATCAACTCTGTCCGAAATTTTAATTTATTCTGATTACGTGTCCGATGTTTGAATTTCAATGGTTCATGGAAAAAACTTTTTCTTACATTTCTTTTCAAAGTGTCATTGTAGCCAACACAACACAGTACTTATCAATCAGAAGAACATGTCCCAATTGTTTCGTTATCGCAAATTATAATCATTTTTCTGCTCTATATGTCTTAAGCGTCCGAAATATGAATCGGAACGGTAGCCCTAATTCAGCACTTTTATCAAACAAAGTATGAAGCGTTTCGTTGTCCCCTACATACGGTATCAAGAAAGATTCATTTTCATCATCAACAAGCAAACTGACTGTACATTGGTTAAAATCTCCTTACATGTGAACATTTGCTTCAGAATCAAATTTCGAAACAATATCACCAGCAATACTAGAAAAATGCAACGACTCTTTCCTCGCGTGTTCTGGGGGAAAATGCACTAACACAAAAATGTGAATTTGGCCTTCAATGAGAAGTATTACCCATACATGGCCAAACTCCTTACACTTGTATGAGGAAATTTGTTGCTATTCATAGTTAACACTAACTGCTATTAAAACACACACAACAAGTGTGCGAAATACTTACCAGGGCTTTGGAATTTCACTCCCAAATAAGGTAGAAACTGATGTTTTCATGGTTCTTAACTTCTTAAAGGAGTCTTGCGTTATAGGTCAGAGCATATCACGGCAGTTGTGAAGTTTACCTTGTTGTATTATATCCTTCTCAACTGCAACTAGGAATCTGATCCACTGTAAGCGCTAAGAATGTCTTTTCGGGAAACGATGCTTCGAATACATCGATCTCGCGACACAATGCAAATCATGTTGCAGGATGGTATTGCACGCTTCATTTTTCAAAAGCTTACATACGATTTGAATAAATGCAAACACAATCAATCAACAACAAACAGCACACAATGGTTACATTATTCTGACAGCTGAGCTTGCTGAGATGTTGGCATTGCGAAAAAAAAGTCCCTGTCATAGGCCTGGGAGTACATGATAGCAGTTTACTTGTAGTTTAGTAATCCATTATTTTTAAAACGTTCCTTCAACACTCATACGTCCTCCGCTTTTGGGTTTCCGATAATACTGAGTCCTCAACCGACTACCTAATCTACAGTGTATCTCACAATAGGTGTCACCCTTTTTCAGTCTTGGTTTAATTCAGCTGGGTAATTTTAACAGTGGAAACGGGTATAATCAGTTTTGAGTGTATTCTTTTGACAGCTTATCGCTGAAGATAAATAAGCGATTCCATTTGTTTATATTTATCAGCTACCATGGAAGCCATACGGGAGCAAGTTTTAAAATAACATTTGTAAAAGGCCGTAAATTGAGCAAACAATTTATAATGTCAATGTCTGTTTCAATGAACAGGCTCCTCAGACAAACCGCACAAAAAAACAACGGGTTCACGGGTTGACGGAGCGTCAAAAGCAAGCCAGGGTTCAAAGAAGCAGAAATATTTTGGTTCGGCACGGTGACTGTGAGATTTTATTTTCGGAAGAAAAGCTCTTCCTCCTTCAGGACAGTCATAATCAACAAAATGAACGTGTGTATGGCAAAAGTCTTTCCGATATTCCAAGAGATTAACTAGCTGTAGAACGCAATCAGAATGTATTGAAAGTCATGGTATGGGGCGCCGTTTCACGAAATGGAAAACTTCCTCTTCTTTTCATAGAACCAAACGTAAAAATCAACATTGAATATTACATCGAGTAGCGGAAAATTTTCCCGATTTCATCACAAGCGAAGAATGGCCTGCATCGTCACCGGATATCAACTCACTTGACTACTTTGATTGGGGCTATAAGCTTTAAGAAGCTTCAAGAAACATTTGGTTGATATTTGAGACCGAATTCCTCAGGAAATCGTGCGTGGCAGCTGCGATGGGATTACAAAGCGTTTGCGCAAAATTATCAAGGAAAAGGGCGAGAGAGTCGAATTGAATTAATATGGTTGATTTCTATAACATGTATCTTTCAAATGAAAAATGAATGCTATGGTTTGGTTGATTTGTTTTGCTGTTATCACATTTTGTGTTAGTGACACCTAAAGGGTGATACGGTCAAAATTTGGTCAAGGGAAAACGCGTGTAAATCGGTGAAATCGTTTATTTAAAAAATCAAATTAAATTTCTTTTTCAAGTTCAATTAGTATAAAATTCAGGAAAAATATTCAGTTGGGCTTCCGCTTTTCCAAATCCGAATTGCCGGGCCTTACGCTTGACCCCTGCCATCAGATTTTGTACAGCCACCTTGTCCACCTTCTTCCCCGCAGAAAGCCAGTTTGCCTTGAACTGCTGCTCGTCCTTAGCAGTTTTTTTGGTCTTCTTTAGGTTCCGCTTGACAATAGCCCAGTATTTCTCAATTGGGCGGAGCTCTGGCGTGTTGGGAGGGTTCTTGTCCTTGGGAACCACCTGCACGTTGTTGGCGGCGTACCACTCCATGGCCTTTTTACCGTAATGGCAAGATGCCAAATCCGGCCAAAACAGTACGGAACAATTGTGTCGCTTCAGGAAAGGCAATAAACGTTTATTCAAACACTCTTTCACGTAAATTTCTTGGTTGACAGTCCCGGAAGCTATGAAAATGCTGCTTTTCAAGCCACAGGTACAGATGGCTTGCCAAACCAGATATTTCTTTGCGAACTTTGACAGTTTTGTGTGCTTGAAAATATCTGCTACCTTTCCCCTTCCTTTTGCCGTATAAAACTCCTGTCAACTGCGTAGTCGGCTTTGACGTAGGTTTCGTCGTCCATTACCACGCAGTCAAACTTCGTCAGCATCGTCGTGTACAGCCTCCGGGATCGCGCTTTGGCCGTCGTATTTTGTTTATCATCGCGATTTGGAGTCACTACCTTCTTGTAAGTCGATAGTCCGGCTCGTTTTTTGGCTCGATGCACGGTTGTAGACGATACACCCAGCTTATTTGCGGCATCTCGGAGAGATAGGTTAGGGTTTCGCTTGAAACTACCGGCAACTCTCTTTGTCGTCTCAGCGGCTTCCGGTTTTCGATATCCCCCCGATCCAGACTTCCTGGCTGTCGACAAACGTTCCCCAAACACTTTAATTACATTTGTAACGGTTGATTTGGCAACTTTTAGCGATTTTGCCAACAGCGAGCAAAATTTTGATACGTTGCTCTTCTTGCTTGGACGGCATTTTGACAACTGAAGAGTGAATTCCAAAATCAAAATAGGAGCAACATTCTACACACACACACCTTCAAAATGAGGGGTGTTCAGGTTTTTTAAATGCAAAATTGAAAGAAATACGTCAAGTTGATATTGACCAAATTTTGACCGTATCGCCCTTTATTGCGAGACACTCTGTATTATATTGCACTTTTTAATACAACAAACGGGGTTAACGAAATGTTTGTCAACTGATCATTTGCTATACAAAACCCCACTGATGTTTTACAATGTATGATATCCCTACAATGTGGATATTGAGTTTATTCATGTTGAAATTTGTGCTCGATAAATTATACCTAATTAAATCTTCTGTTTTGATAAGCTGATATCAAAAACATATTCAATAATAATTTTCCCCCAGCATCGAAAGAATCATTGTCCACTTGGCCTGTCCGAACGAGGAACACATTCCGATCTACATTGTCCTTCGATTATCTTGCAATTAGAGTGGTGTAATACCGTTACCGTCCCGATTTCCGTTGTTTCCTTGCTCTGCCCCTTCAAAACCACACCGTTGAACTCGCCCGCCATCACAAATCATAACATCGAACATAAATAATACGAATTATGTTCACTTTGCTGTGTATGAAAAACAAATATTTTCTGGATTCTGCACCTTCGGGGGATACTTTTCGCGCCTCGCGCAATCTCCGTCCGAATGCATGGGCTGCCGTGGAAGATCTATCCACCTCGCAGGGTGCCTTAAGCTAAGGCTTCGTGTTGGATGCAGCAACTTGACAGATGGCAAAAAGTGGACAAAACTAACTAAGAACACGAAGGATAATCAGGGAAAAATTGCAAACAGATAAATAATCGAGCATACCAACTCAAATCAGCTCACGGTAAGAAGGGAGGAAGGGAGGGGAGGGGGCATCATAAATTTCGATGGACTCGGATTCGGACGCGGTTGGTCGGTTGGTCGCGGTCGGATTGTTGACGGTTGGTTACAACTAGAGAGCCAGTTTCCAACGGCTGCCTTGCATTGGTTGGGCGACGCACGGAACAACGCGCGAATGCTGTGTGGATAAAGGCAGTTTATAATATTTTGTCACATGCGAATTGATAATGCAAATTTATTTGCGTAAATATTTCATTTTTATTTGCTAGATCTTTTTTGTGGTTTATTTCGCATTGTTCGATAATTGAGGACCGGATCGGTTGATGTTCGGATTGTGGTTCGGTTGGTGTAATCTGTTTGGTATTTACGAATGTGATTGGAAAATTTCGGAACATTACAGGTAGGAGGTTCAGTTCACAAGTTCATTGGCGACAGACTGTCTACCGGATTCAAGCAGACTTCTACCTAAACTATCGAATATGGTAATTTGCATGATCGGCTTTGCTTCCATTTTGCTGCCCTGCCCGGCTGGATCCGAACTTGTGGCGCGCAGCTTCCAGATGTCCCGAGCTAGTTCGCCGGAATCTGATAAGCCTGCCGAAGGTGCGTAAGCCTTTCTCGATCACTGAAGAAGATTACAAGACGATTAGCAACTCATCATGTGTGTGAGTAAAAAAAAAGCAAATCCTCCCCCTCCAATGAAGAAGAACCAGATGCGTGCTGCGAGTTCATAGAAACCTCTGTGCCTCTAATCTTCAAACTAAAGGATTACAAGCGATAAATAATGAAGCCAAAATAAAAATAACAAAAATCACTTTCCAGCAACAGGAACGCATTGAGAGCGAGGCAGACATTGCCATTGGCGAGAAGAATAGTGGAAAATCTGCCCTGAAAGAGCTAAAATTGACAATGGCGAAAGGATTACCACCGACCAGAGAGAGAGAGAAAGGCCATGAAGAGGAATAGCAAACACCGCAACCGAAGAGAAACAGCCATAATGGAAAATGAAAATAAATAATAATCAGAAGAGCGGATTTGGACTATTCTTTGAAGCGGAGACCTCGGCTCCTACAGCCCGAAGAATGGGGAAGAACCTAATTAAAAACAAATAATACCCAAAACTGTCGTCGATAATCCTTGTGGGGGAGAGTTGGCTGGCTGACTGGTCTACATCCGAGCGGACAAAAGGAGCCCGAAAGAATGCCCGATTAGCCAAATGTAATCGCAGCTAAGCTTGGTTCCGAAGAATACTATCGCTGATGACTTGGATCTGTGGTTAGGTTTTTTTGTCCTCATGCATGAGCTGGCCTTGTTTATTGATTTGCACCGAGCGGCCACCGGATGAAAGGATGACCGCTCGTCACGCAAACTCCTCTCGGGATGGTCAGAAACAGGTGGTCGAAAACTGTTGCACCGGCTGATTGGAGGGACGTCCTGAAGAACGAGACGAGTGAATTATGTTGGATTGCAGGGGTTGGAGCTTTATCTGCTTTGTGCTACGTTTGCGTTAGATTGCTTTGGAAGGAAAGAAGGTTAACATGCGCTTTATGTATTATATTTGCACTACGCATTGTCTTGAAGTGATGAAAAATTAATAGTCAGTTAAACTCGTATAAAAAAAATCATTTTTGACTAATATTTGATTGTTTTTAATACAAAGCAATGGGTCTAGAGCGATCGATAGGCAATTTTGGGAATGTGTGTGGTCAAAATATTCTTGATTATTTTCATTCCACCCTCAATGGTCTTACCTTTTTTTCATATAATTATCTTCATTGATTAGTTTGAAGATTGTTTGACTGATTGAGCTGAAAATGAGTCCAATTCGAATCAAATCCTCTAGAAGCGTTCGCTGGATAATCAACCGAAGAATGTTCTACATTTAAACGAACATTCCCAATCCTTTAAAACCAAATCGCCTCACAGTGGTACAAATAAAAAAAATGACTATCAAAAATGTTAGAAGTGAATAAATTGGTCAGGAAGGTATTAACTGTTGCTAGTCCGCATAAAATGTAGTGATAAGGAAAATATGTTTATTCTATACTTAAGAGACGAACTAGCCCAGGAGGCTAAAAGTCTCTTTAATAAAGAAAAAAAAATGTATATTCTATTATTAGATAACAATTGTATACATAGGTTATGTGTCCCTTAACAGCCTATTATGCAATGATCGATTACATTTTTTGTTATAACTCATAAAGTTTTTAAGCTGTAAGCGAGACACTTGCAAAGATAAGTTTGATAAGACAATTGTTAGTATGTATCATGAAAAGTTACTCAACTCTTTTTATAAAGTCAGAAACATTCGAGGGATATGGATTTAATGTCGGTCTATAGGCACCAAATTGGGTCTATTTATGGATGCAATTTCGTCCCATTTGATTGATTTATTACCAAATGCAGTCTTCATACGGTTTTTTTTCTTATTTTATGGTTTAAAGCATTGCTAGCTGAATTTGATTTACTTAATACAACATTTCACAAAACATACTAAAGTGAAACTGCCTCGAAACACTTAGGTGATGTTCATATATGATTTATCAGGCATTCAATAATGAAAACATTATAATTTACTATACAATGGTTTGTTCATTTGGATTGTGTTTAAATGAGTCACTTGAATATAAACAACCGCAATTTCATGCATTTCCACTTGAAATTTTACCAATAACAACCTTTTTACTACGTTATAGATACAACAGGCCATAGTTGGGAACATGCAAAAAAAAAAATGTACCCAACATTGGGTCAACGATTTTTTTGTAAAATCATTGTTATTTTAACTATGTGAACATTAAGTTTGTAACGTGTAACTATTTTCTGCACATCTAGACTGCATTACTTGCTTTATCGATTCAAATTTAGATCACTTGAAGATCGTGTTGATCATTTGCAAAAGGTTGCATCCAATTTGGTTAAGATTCAACCGAAAACCCAGATTTTTCTAAAAGAGGGGTCAGGCATGTACGTGTTAATTTGCAGCAAAATATTCGTAGCTCTGGGTGTTGCTTTTGTGCAATCAATGAATGTTCCCAGTCAACCTTCCCGCTTATTCCGACCGATGCAAGTTGATTTAGAAACCCTCTCAGACAGGTGTATTAAACTGCAACGGCTGCAACGACTGCAACACTCCTCCTCGTCGGTTCCGAGACTCTCCATTACTGGCAATTCCGTTTCACAGAACGAACTTCGGATTCAATTATTGTTTTAACTTTCGTTTGCGATCCTTAAAAGTTGTTTGTAACGAATTTGATTTTATTCTGTCTAAAAATGTGTTCAGTGCTAGAATTAGAGTTTAAGATTAAGGGGACCTTCTCCTGGTTACCTTTAAAAAAATCGATTTTTTTTTTTTAAGAAATGGATTCCTTAATACCTCTAGAACACTCTCCTAAAATATTTTGAAAAAAAAAAATATTTTTCGAGTTATAGTGCTATATATACCTATCTGAGCATAATACCGGCCTAACTGTTTTTTTTCTTTAAATGCGTTTTTCTCGAAATGCATTTTTTGCAACTGTTTCACGATAACTTCAGTAAAATTAGTCGGATTTTCTTCAACTTGGGCTTATTTGGTTCGTCTATTAGTTTTTCATAAGATGAACTAAAATCTTTGACCTAGGTGGTCCGGTTGCATTTCTACAGGGGCTTAAATATTAAAAAAAAGGCCAAAAATAACACTATGTTCTTCAAAGTCCGCTTATTTTTTTTTTTTTGATCGGATCTTCTTCATTTTAGTCCATCTTATAAAAAATCATGTTACTAACAATTCCCCGTTTGATTTTTTGATTTCAGAAACTTCCTTCAAGAGATATCTTGGCAACAGCTAGAAAAGCCGTTTTTCCAGCGCCCTCTAGCGGATGCGTGTCACATTATTTTGGTCAAAAAAAAAAAAATTTCAATAATTTTTTGTATTTAATAAAAAATAAAAAAAAAATTAACCGTCTATCTTATTTGGTCTCGGCGTGAGAAAAATTCAAAAAAAGAGGTTTTTTCGTGTTCAACCAGGAGAAGGTCCCCTTAAGTTATTCTAAGTAGTCAGTCTGTACGACATAGTCGATGGTGTACAATAAATAAATTAATTGAATTTTATGACATTCTAGAGATTATTTGGCTGAGTGATCAGATTGGGGAAGCGAGGGCATAATGTTTATTCACCAAAGGGCGCATATGGGGTGAAATGATCATTTAACAGTTTTTTTAAAATTGTTTTTCAATAGTCAGAGGCTTAAAAAAATATAAATTTTAAATAAAACTATACTCAATAGATTGAAAGGTATCTGATAAGCCAAAAAAAATCCACAAGAAAGGTCTATTCGATTGCTATACACATCAAACGTGCAGCAACACTAACAGATTTTAAGAGACAATGTATTTCACACATCAAAGCTGCATTTTGATTAACTACTCTGTTAACTTTTTACTCTTGACTAAGTTTGTATCTTGACGATGTCATTACAATAGATATTTTTGTATGGTTTATTGTTAAACGTTTTATAGTTGTCATGGGGCAAACACAAAATATGCTTTTCGCCTCGATGATGATAATGGACTTAAAGTTTTTATTTGTTATTGTAATTTGAAGTCGTTTTTTGTAGTCTACAAAAGTTCAAACCTTGCGCGCGCGGTAGACAGGTATAAATGACTACTTTTTGAATTTATAAAAAAATATTGCCCTTTGATGCTTGAGAAGATGCCATGAAATAGTAGTAGGTTGTCTGACGGATTGTCGGGCAATGCCTTGTCAATTCTGTTGTGGTTGAAAGTAAAAGTTTGACTAGGGCCGGTACAGGATTGTTTCGGTTTGGAAATTTTCTCGATTTCCCTGGTTGGGGATATCCACTACCCAAGTAACACACAAAACATTTTTTTAGAATGATTAATAATTGTATGTTTTATAAATGTATTAAAAACGTATTGGAAAACATGTCAAGCTTGGAGCGGTTTTGGATCTCTCGTATTCTGGTTTTTGAAAGCTACTCTCAAAAGCTTGCAACGAATTGGAAGCAACGGGAGTAAATTAAAAAAAAAACGAATTAACCGGTAACAGCTGATGAATCCGATCCTTGCTGTATCAATACCATCCCATCGCTATATAATAACAGTAACCATAAGAGGTTACCAAAAACAAGTACTACGTCTTCTCGCTATTCTTTAAAAATAAATATCCCGTAAGATTAATTTTAGGGACATTGTGGATTTCCCGCTCCAAAGACTTTTCAACCTGCTTATTCCTGTAGTTGGAAACTATTTCCAGCAGTTGGCTGTATCATGGCTCCTCATTGGTGAATTGATATTGAATTGATATCTGGTATCAAGGTATGATCAACGTATTAGAACGGAACTGTCGTAGTCTAATACCTAAATAAGACTCGTTCTAGTATTTGATTCCCAATTCTGATTGTTATTTATTTGTTCTCTGTAAAACATGGCTTTCTTCTGAAGATGAGTTAAACTTCCACACTTTTAATATTATTTCCCTGAACCGAGAAGATTCATATGGTGGCCTACTTCTGGGAATGAAAAAGTGCTATTCCTTCTATAAAATCTCACTCCCAATAATCTCAGGCATTGAAATCGTTGCTTGCCAAATATATGTAAAAAATAAAGCCCTTCAATCCATTTTGCTAATGACCTCACTAGGCAAATTGATTGGCAACATTTTGCATCTGCGGTAAACCTTGGATTGAGTATTGATCCTAACGATCTTCTTCCACCATTAGATGATTATCGTTTCCTTTCCGAATCGATGTACAAAAATGCATTAGAAGCTCAAAAACGACGTGTTCCTAATGCATCCCTCAAAAGAAGACACGCCACCCGGATGGGATGAGGAATGCACTTGTATCTTGAGAAATCCGATTCGTTTAAAGTATATCGTAGACATGAAACATGTGACCTTTTTGATAAGTACCAAAAGCTTGAAAACACGCTTATAAACTTGCTCACAGCCAAGACAAGCAATTATTGGCGTTCGTTTATAGAGGGACCAAAGCCTGATTCAAAGTAAATTTGGACGCATTCAAGTGATCGTCACTCAAGAATTTTTCAACATACACGGTTGATCAAAACGTCAAACATAAGGGTATGTATTCAGCTTTCAAACGATTTATATAAGGTTATTTCATTTCACCATTTCAAACGAACTGTCGCATGTTATCTTGATCTGCACAGTCGCTGTTGACACTGTACCAGCGAACTTATTCCACTTTAAACGCATTTGTCACTTCTTTTCCGCATCCTGGAAGTTTTTGCCTAACAATTGCCCAATATTTTTCGATCGGTCTGAACTCAGAGCAATACGGAAGATTCATTTCTTTGGTGTCGAAATTAACATTGTTTGCAGCATACCATTCTAGTACCTCCTAAGAGCAGTGGCAGGTGGCTAGATTCGGCCAAAACATAACGTTAGTCTTGAGTTGCCGAATAAAGGGAAAAATCCGCCTTATCAAACACTCTTTAATGTAATTAAATTCAGACACTCTTCGACGTAATTGTGCAAGATGTGATGAAAACTTTGGTTTACTGGCACATAAAGACTTATATCCTTCTTTTAAAAGGATGTTATGCACGGTGGAAAAATTAGACACGTATTGCTTTACCAAATCACGTATGGAGACACCTGGGTTGCCGTACAAGTACCTCAACACCTTTCTCCTGGGGGTGACCCCGGCGTAGTGGTTAACATCCATACCTCTCACACCAAAGTCACGAGTTCGAATCTTAACCCCGGACAAGTTACGAAAATACCCAAAAGAATGTAGATAAACTAGCCCAGGGCTGAAAATCCCGATAATAAAAGAAAAAAAATCCTTTCTCCTCAGCTCTTTGTCCATAATGTCACTTTTATGATAGATGCGCTGTGCTCTATCCACACTCAGAGTATCCTTATAACGTTTGAATACAAGACATACCGTTGACTTTGGGACTCTTAACACTTTTGCTATTTTTCAAGGCAGACCACGGAGGATTCTCTAGATGTTTGTGCACAATTTATTTTCTTTCCTTAAGTTCCATGATCCGTTATTTCGAGATGCGTCGCTCAATCTTAAAAATAGTCCAAATCACCAATTTATTCGTCAACAAAACATCAACAAATGTCTGTCAGACGTTAACTGTTCCAACCCCCAGGGACGTGTGCGTCCAGATTTACTTTAAATCGAGCTTTATCTAAAGAAACCACTTCATGCGAAACTGCTCATCCCCCAATGAGAGTGAAGAATAGTCCATACAGTGGATATTCGACTTCGCTACAAAGGTTTGTCCAGACTTTGTCCCAACACAACCGAATTTACGGGATACCACCCGAACCCAAGGATTATTGCTGGTTTTATCAAGGTTTTATAGCATTCTTGAAGTCCAATTCATGCTCTCTTCCAAAATTGTTACTTGGGAAGTATCAGTTCTCTGGACGAACCATTCACAATGTTGGAATTTTCAATGGCTCTTCGTTCTTCGGAAAACTCTGCTCTGGGAAGAGATATGATAAAATTCAACCTTCTAAATAGGACTTAACCCAAAAGGAATATCGCTTAAAGACGATTACTTCACTTGTATAACACTCTTTTGGGATTAAACACAGTTCCACCCGCATGGAGGTAGGTTAAAGAAATAGCTATTAAAAAGCCTGTGAAACCAGTGTCTGATTACAATTGTTACCGTCCGATCGCTATGCTATCAAGTTTAAGAAAATTGTTAGAAAAAATGATCCTATCAAGACTTGACCGCCGCTGGATTGAATCAAACAACCTTATATCAAATACGCAGTTTGGTTTCCGAAATAGCAAAGAAACAAATGATTGTTTAGCGTTGCTGTCATCTGATATACAACTGGCCTCTGCAAACAAGGAGCAATTGGCTTCAGCATTCCTAGATTTTAAGGGCGCATTTGATTTAGTTTC